>JAJOOO010026913.1:0-13231 GCA_029582685.1 Solanum piurae
ATTTAAAGTGAATAAATACCCCCCCCCCCCCGCTTAATGCTGACGTGGCATAAAGAAAATAGTCAAGCGTGTCTTTCTTTTTGATTAAAAAATTGGTCCCACTAATATATGTATTATATAATTAAAAAAAATAACCACCCCTACTTTCATCTTGTCCAAACCCACCCACCCCCAATCCCCTTTTTCTTCTGCAAAACCCCCCAGCCCTTTTCACTTATTTTGAACCCCTTATCTCGCCCTCTTTCTCCTTCTTCGAACACCCTCATTGTATCCTACCTCACCTGCATCTTAATCTTCATTTTTTTTTGTTTTGTTTTCAAATCTACTAAAGAGAGAAAAATCATTACACTTTGTTCTGATCAAATTTGAGAATTCTGTCAAACAAAAGAAAATTTCATTAACACTTTTTTATGATTTCAAAAATTATGATTGTTGTATGTCATGAAAAAATAAGGGTTTTTGAAGATGGAATATTGGAAAGGATTGTTTTTTTTTTTTACTAAAGGATCGAATTCATCTACATTTTCAGTTGATTTATTTGTCCTCAAATACCAAAGAGAGCAATAAATTGGTAAAAAATTCAATGTAGGTCCATATTTGTTGCAATCTCACATCAATGGATATTGATAGAAAATGCATGAGAATTTTCTCAAAAGAAATTGGTGAAATTGTTAGAAGATATTGAGGTTGAAAATAGAGAAGTCATTAGTGAAAATTAATGATAATCAAGCAAGAACTGAGAAAACACTAATGGAGGTGGAAGGTAGAGAATCCATTGGAGAGAGAAGGGAAAAAAAATTAAATTTTAAAAATTGATTTCTGACGGGATAGAGAAGAAGGGAAGGAAAAAAAACATTTTTTAAAATTGATTTTCAACATGGTTCTGACATGGCAATGATGTGGCGTTGATATGGCAATGACTTGGCGCGTATGTAATATACTTGCCATGGTGAGACTGATTTTGTATTCTTAGGATGATATTTATTCACTTTAAATGAGATTAGGGGGTAAATAAACATTCGTATAGTTAAAATACTAAAGTAAATTTTCCTGCCAAGTTCAAGGTTTTTTTTATGTATTTTCCCTAAGTTTTATATTGTACCCTTATTTTAATGTTCTCTTAAAGTCAAGTTTTAAGTAGATGAATATAAATTAATTTATTTTGATTAATAAAATTGAACAATAAACATGAATTAGAGCCTGTTTGGATTGACTTAAAAAGAGTAATTTTTAAGTAAAAAGTAAAAAGTCAAACTTAGATGAGTTTTAAGTCAAAAAATAAAAAGTCAAACTTAAATGACTTTTAAGTCAAAAAAATAAAAAGTAGAAGGAGACCTACTTTTGGGTTTTAATTTATTTTAAGTCATTTTAAACTTATTTTAATTTATTTTTAGCCTTGCCAAACACTTCCTAATTTATTTAAGTCATTTTTGACTTATTTAAAGTTATTTTTACATCTGCCAAATAATTTCAGAAGTAAAAAACTGACTTAAAAATATGTTTGACCAATTTTTAAGTTAATCCAAACACCCTCTTAATCATTTAAGTTTTCTATGTTAGTGACATTCACATTTTCGAGGCTAATAACTCTCAAGGGTAAAATAGGAAGAATAATGTTATTTATGTATTGGTTTTGTAAAATGCCAAATACTCTCTCTGTCCCTAATTATTTGTCCACTTTTGAATTGACACACATATTAAGAAAACAATTAATAACATAGTGAATTTACCATTTTGCCCCTATTAATTATGAAGTGGATGAATAAAAAAACTTAAGATTTTCAAAAAGTTCTATCTTTTTTAAAGTAATTAATTGAGGGTATAATATGTAAAAAAAAATTGTCCTTTCTTGATTTGTCAAAATGGACAAAATAATTATGGGAAACTAAAAAAAAAGTGGACAAGTAATTAGGGACATAGAGAGTATTAATGATCATTTATTTTTAGTAAGGACGACCTATATATAAAAACTAAGGAAGTACACTTTATTGAATATTATTTTTATACACCTTATCAAACGACTCTAAGAAAGTGATTGAGCAACCCTCACCCCCTAACTAGCATTCACTCACTTTTAAGTTTCCTTCATGAATAAGAATTAAATTGACACAACTTCTACATGAAGAAAAGTTTTTTTCCTTTTTCTTTTGGTGTACATAATTTAATTGGTAACTAACAACTTTTTAATTGCTCTTAATATTGTAACCACTATTGAGCAATTAACATGATGACTTTTCTCATTCCTACTTATCTTTTGAGAGTGAAACCGAAACTTGGAAGAGAAGTATTTGTTGAAAATGTGCAAATTATTATTTTTTAAATAAAAGAAACGTGGTTATTAATTTTTCTATTTATTTTTTTACTTTTGGAAGGAGAGGTCATAAATAAAAGAAAAAAAAAGCAAAGGGAAAAGACAACAGAACGCGTTGTGAACATTAACACTAAATTGGCGTGAAGATTAAAAAAAAAAGGTTAGAAATTGATTACTTTTTAATTATAGTTTTGAAAAATAATTAATGTAATGAGTTTTCATATGATTGATTTGAAATGACACTGGTTATTTATCAAATAAAGGAAGTAAAAAGTGATTATTTGTGAATTTTATTTGATAAAACTTGTACTCCTTGTCGGTGGGAGAAAATGCATATTACTTTAATTTCTCCTTTCCATTTTTTAAAATTCTGATGGTGGTTTTGAAAAAAGAGAAAATACATTATTTCTGTTTTGGTCTTTTTTTTAAAAATAAAATAAATAAACTTTAGTCTTTCTCTTCATTTCATTCAAATTTCTTTTTAGTCAGAAGTGGCGTGTGTTTAAGTCGTTTTCTATTTTGGAATTAGTAACCCAAAACTTTAAACTTTATAGTATTAGTTTTTCTAACAAATTAGGTTAATAATATTGTCTTTTTAAAAAAAAAAAAAATTTTGTCACTTTGAAAAAGGAAAAAGAGAACCCTCGAATCCGACAAGAAGTCACACATGGATTCCAACGAATGAAATTAGACACCAATAATTCACATAGTGATTATAGGTGACAAAAAAAGTTTATTGCTTGATTACAAGGGTACAATGTACTTGATCGATAAAACTTCTTATGCATTTGTCACGGGTTCAAGTCTTAAAAATTAAAAAAAAAAGTTTATTTTTATGATGAAAAATATTTCTTCATTAAATGAGTTGTGATAATTTTAGTAAAAAGCACTTTATGAAATTGAATATGTGAATTTCAAATATTAAATAGTAGTAGTTGATAAAATAGTGGGGTTTGACATAGCTGATATAGATGTTATTATATGATTAGCAGGTCATTGATTCAAAGTTGTGAAATCGTTTCGCAAAACTTGTCAACATCATATATGATCCTCCTTGATCTCTCAACCAATTATAATTTGTTTTGCGTGTAAATAGAGTGTTAATCTCATCTCTATGATCATGTACAAAGTTTGGGATGTCAAACTCAAATTGTAACTTTTTGTACATCAATGATCAATGAACTTTTAAATAAAATAAAAAAGAAATACAAGTTAAAGTTACGTAGCATAGTCGCTTGTCCCTTCTCTTCTCTGAACCTCACACATAGCTTGAGTTTAATATACCTAACTTTCCTTAACCATACATAAATTTCACTATTATGCATATCAAAGGTTGAACCTATTAATTTTATATCATACTTTATAATGAAATAATTAAAATTTCTTCGTACTTAGCGAGTTTTGGAAATTAAAAAAATAATATTCAAGTTAATCAAGAAGGATTGTGGTAAAGTGTTAAGTACTTCTTCATTTTAAGAGATCTCAAATTTGAGTTTCATGGAGTACGAAATCGTCTTTGCTATGACTTATGAAATATTTTACTTCTAATGTAATGTAGGACTTTGATGAAGTGAATCTGAATTTAACCGACTCTTAATATGGATACGAGAAAAGAAAAAATTAAGTTGGGAACAATCCTTGTGTAGTCTTTTTCTCAGCACTTCCTCAGATCTTCCTCTTACAAAAACACCAACGGTCACATTCTCAGTATATATTTTCTCTTCACTCAGTTTCTATACATTAACTTCCAATTCTTCTTCATATATATAACAACCGTTACCTCTCACAATTCCAGTAACCGAAGAAAACAAAAAATGTCTCTCAAATTCTCATTTTCTCTCCTTCTATTTTCCCTAATCACCACCCTCTCTACCGCCCAATTCGGCGGCACTGGCTCTGCTCCCGGCGGCACTGGCACTGCTCCGGGCGGCACTGGCACTACTCCGGGCGGCACTGGCACTTCTCCAAGCGGCGTTGGCTCTGCTCCTGGTGGAACTACCGCTGCTCCAGCCGGCGGTACTGCTACCGGCGGGGGTGGAGGGGCGACGGTTGAATTGTGGTGCGTGGCGAAGAACAACGCAGAGGATACTGCTCTTCAATCGGCACTTGATTGGGCGTGTGGGCCTGGAGGTGCTAATTGCGGGCCAATTCAGCCCGGTGGACCCTGTTATGACCCTAAAGATATACAGAAAACGGCGTCGTATGTGTTCAATGATTACTTTATTAAGCATGGTATGACTGAAGATGCTTGTAATTTTGAAAACACTGCTGCTCTCATTTCTATAAATCCAAGTAAGTACTTCCACTTTTGAAACTTTTTATTTGCTTATTAGTAGTAATTTGGTAACTTGAATTGTGATTTATATTGTTATTATCTTTTTTTCAGGTCATAATGGGTGTAAATTTCCATCCAGGTAACTGTTATCCCTTGTGCTAAAAGATCTGATTTTTTTTTGCCTTAAATGATTCTTGACAATAATAGATAATTTGGTAGTGAAATTGATCATTGAGCAAAAAAAAAACTAAGTAGGAAATGAACTGTCTGATTTAGTTTGTGCAGAGTTATGTGCTAATAGAATTTGCTAATATTCCCTCGTTTCAATTGTTTGTCTTGTTTTAACTATACAAAATTTAAGAAAGTAAAACACTTTCTAATTTTTGTGGTCTTAAATGAGAGATCAAAAGATTTGCAGAATGTACCAAAATACTCATTAACATTGTGGTCGTAAACATGCCACATCAGCTCTCAAGTCCCAGGTCTTAGGTCAAAAGTCGGGGTTGGATCTTGGGTCTTAGGTCAGACCTCGATTGGATTGGGGTTGGATCCCGGGTCTCAGATCAGGGTCAAATCTCAAGTCCATCTCAAGTCTCCAGGATCAGGTTTCAAGTAAGAGTCGGGGTCTCGAGTATCGGGTCACGAATCAGGTCCTAAGCCGGGGTCGAATCTCCTGTCTGAGATTGGGGTTGAGGTTGGTCTCGGGTCTAGGATTGGAATCATGATCAAGGTCATGGTTGAGTCTCGAATGAGGTTCAAAATCTCTAGTATTGGGGTCAGGTGTAGGATCCTGATATGGGGTTTTGCATCGGGTCTCGTGTTTGTCCTAGTCATTGATATGGGGTTTTGCATTGGATCTCGTGTTTGTCCTAGTCATTGATATGGGGTTTTGCATCGGGTCTCGAGAGGTTGAGTCTCGATCGGGATTCGATCTTGGGTCTTGTATCAGGCCTCAATTGAGGTCGGGTCTTGGGTCCAGAGTTTGGGTCTCGGGTAAGAGTCGATGTCGAGGTAGGATCTCGGGTCAGGGTGGTTGGGTATAGTTGGGTTCGGGTCGAGGTTAGGTTAAGGTCCCTCGTCGATCTCGGGTCTTAGGTCTTGGGTCCTGGGTTCGCGTTAGATCTCGTGTCAAGGTTGGGGTCAATTCTTGATTTTAGACTTTCGGGTCAGGGTCGGGTCTCTTCACCCGGAACCTAGTTCTCAAGTCTCGACTTGGGTTTAGAGTCTCTTATTTATTGGATTTTCTTTCAGCGGATTTGGTTCTCTTCCTTGCATGTCAATATTGTTTAGATTAAGTGGGTCATAACCTAACTCGGTTTTTAGCCTAGTTTCGCTCAATCCAGTTTAACCCAAAGTAAATTTGGGTGGGACATGACCCAATCCATTTTTTAGTACATTCCATTTTAACCTCTTCAATTCTAGTTTAACCCCTGTCCATTTACCTCAATCTGTAGCTTAGTTAGGTTCGCTATGTGAATTCAATATCAATTTTTTTATTTTATTTCAGATGTTTATAATAATAGTGTTATGATCAAAGGTTGCACTTAAACCCTAAAGCAAGATATAAAACATGTTGAGCCGTGTCAATGAGCGTACATCTGAAGAGTCGACACTAATCAATTGATATTTTACTTTATTTGTAGCATTTCAATTTTCTTATACATATGTTTGTTATTCAGACTTGTAATTATTTGTCTTTGCTAAACATGCATATTGCCTTTCTTCATCAAAGCCCCAACAGACGTTGGAGCTTTTTTTGTGCATAAATCTACGTATTATGTGAACTAATGTGTTATTGAATCTAATGAGTTAAACTTGAGTGGCAGTAGAGTTTTTGTGTGGTAACTAATCACTTCAAAAATGGAAAATGGTATAGAATAAGAAATTATCAAAACAGAAAGTGCTTTTGAATTTGATTCATGTTCAAGGATGCTCTGCTGGGGTCTAAGAAATTGGAAATTATGTTATGACAGAGAGTAACATGAGCACCTTGTTTGGTTGGTTTTGTTTTATGAATCTTGTTGAATAGCGTAACACACTACGTTACAAGAGTGCCTCTATTGATTACTTTTAATGGAAAATGGAATATAATAAGAAATAACTAAGCCAGAAATGATTTTGAGTTTCATGTTCAAAGGTTTCCTCTGAAGTTAGTGAAAAGAGAAAGAAAAAGATTTGCACTATGCTTTAAGATTCGACTTGTTTTATTGATGTGGTGACTGTTGCTTAATTTTGCTAGATAGAATCCGAAAGAATGTATTATCTTCTTCGATCCAGTTGAATAACATAAGACACTACACATACATCGTGAGTTTTATTCATATGATCTTGGGTTATCAACACTTCTCTTATGCCGAAACCCCATTGGATTATTTGGTCTCGCACTTCTTTGGGTTTGAGTTAAACCCAAGGTCCATGTTCTTATCAAAATTATCCATGTTATCTGTAGTACTTCAATTCATTATAGACTTCAGCTTTTGAGACAGTTCTTTGTGGATCATTGTGCAGCAAGAATTCAAGTGGAAGCATTAGTGGGTCGACGAATGGGGGATTAAGTCCATCCTCTGAAGATTTGAGTAGCGGCAGTTCTATTCTCAGGAGGTGGATGTATATCTTGATGGCGATCAATTTGCTGTTTGCAAGTCAGCTTATTTTCTGATGACTCAAGAATCTTAGTCTCGTTCCCATTGTATGTAGTATGTAGCGTAAGGCAATTTTGTTGAGAGCTCAAAAGCTCCAGGTATTTAATGTTGGTTCCACGCCCTCCTCCAACATCGTAGAAGCCATAATCGAAGAAATATCATGACGATAATTCTTCTTGTTTGTTTATCAATCATGTTGGTATGTAATCTAACTTTAGAAATGCAACTGAAGTACTGAACTATCATTGTAAATCGAGCGTGCTGATTGAATTACTAGCTATTGTGGTTCTTCTTGGATTCATGGTGACTTGTTATTCCAATTGGATTCTGGTATTAAGGTACCTGTGTTATGCAATGCCATTTCAGGTTCAGAGTTAGAGAGTCTGAAGGGGTTCATTCGAACTACTTTTGCCCTATAATTACATTATATATACAGAGTCGAAAAATCCGTTTTTTTTAAAGCTTTCTTAGATCTCTTCTTTTCTTTGGGTTTTACAAAATTTGGCATTCAAAGAAAAGAAGCCTATGACCCTTTGGGTGACCTAGTGGTTTGGGCTTGGGATTTCTATGTTGGAGGTCTCAAATTTGAAACCCCGAAGCAAGAGTTTTGCCTTATGGGTCAAGCTCATTGCATTGGGATTTGTGAATTACCTCTCATGCGTGGTTTGCGAGCTATTACATAGAAATGGGGTTTTGTCTTGCGCACATACAACGGGTTTCCCATGTTGTAAAAAAAAAGAAAAAAGAAGAAGATACTCTATTTGTTTCAAATAAGTGTTGTTTTAGCTTATTTCATTTATATATATTTTTTAAAATATAACATATAGTTTACTAAATTACTCCTATTTATTAGATATTTTTGAGAATGGAGCATTATTAAAAAGAAGCAATTCTTTAGTTTAAGGAAATAATTAAAAGCAATTACTATATTTTGTGTTGAATGTTTAAAGCAAATACTTATTTTTTTTGCTAAAACGACACTTATTTGAGAAAGTAAGTAAAAAATAATCAAAATAAAAGTCACCAACCAGAAACCTCAAGGCTTTGCTTGAAAATTTGACAGAAAAAAATTGGACGGAGATAAAAGACACTAATAATATGATTCTCTGATATTGATATTTACACTGAAATCTGATTAAATTAAAATTCACGTTAAGAAACTCCACCTTAAAAAGATAAAACATTCTTTAAAAAAGACGATCCTGTATATAAGGGAAGCTTAACAAATATGAAATCAAATGACTAGACATTATATTCTTCTTTTCCTAAATATCTAGCTTGGAAAATAAAATGAACTGGCCAAGTTTGAACAAACTTTAGTGACTTTATTCTGGAATAAAAATTATAGTTGCAAGTCAATGGTTGATAAAATACGCAAAACATGTGCGACCAGTTCATATGTTAGATAATTAATTAAAAATTAAAAAAATGGAACATCGTTACCTAATTCTTGGATTCTTTCTAATTAGTCAATGTGACTAATTATTGACTAATTATCACGTTCATATTTAGGTTACCAAATATCACAAACATTTCTTGGACTTTAGTATATATCATATAGACACCTTAATTAATCCAATATAGACCCTCTACTAATTAACTACCTTTTAACCTAGTATATAACTTAATATCTATTGCCGGAATATTGGACTTTTACACTTAGTATATCACTTGTTACTAATTTTCGGCAATGAATTCACGGTGAAAGTTTAAAAGTTTGAAATGTTAAGTATATCACATAAATAGAGATAAAGAAAGTAACAAATTAAAATATGAGTTCGTAAAAAACAATGGTAAAACACATTGGCTGGAGTATTATCTACTTAATTTTGATCTTGAAAATTCCACAACAAATTCATTAAATATTCATAAGAAAAAATCCTTTTCGCCAGAAAATTTGGCTAGAATGGTATTTTACCTATGTTATTTTACCCTTTTCACTTTAATACCTTTTAACTAAAAAAAAAATGGAAAAAAGATTAGTTTATTTTAAAATAAAAAAGATATTATAGACTTTTGAATTTTCTGGCCATTTAACATTATCCTATTCATAAAAAGATTAACCTAAATTATCCTAGTTTGAGAAATACGCCACTTAACGGCCTAAAATTATGAAGATCAAGTCCAAATCATCATAGTTCGAGAAATATGCCACTAACAACCCTCAAATTATGGAGATCAAGTTCAAATCATCCTAATTCGAGAAATACGTCACTAACGACTCTCGAATCACGGAGAAACCTTATGAGAGAAGAATTAAGAGAAAATAAATAAATTTGTACCCATATTGATTTATCAATAAAATATTCTTATTCTTCATTAAAAAAATCTACTTAATTTTGACATAATTTGTGTGTGTACGTACAAGAAAGATATGGGAGAAAAATAAGAAATGAAAGCACAATAGAGTTTCGAATTTGAACTAATAAACATCGTATAATTCATACCTAATTATTAATCATTGTCTTTCAAGATCATTAATTACACCCTCTTCAACACCACAAAATTGAACATGTAATCTTCTTGATGATTTTTCCATGCTAATCATCTTCCTAAACGAGCTTAATCTCGAACTTGATCCATTAATTTTAGCTGATGATGATGTTGAATCTTGTGTTAATCCACAGTCTTCAACATTTGTCGAATCGCCACCCACGATTGGTGGCGCTGAGGGCGTGGTAGGTCCTACCACACCCTCACGTGGCTCCGGTTGTAACAACCGGGGCTCCGCCTCGGTCCGACAAATCGGGCACGTTGAATGTGACCCGAACCACTTGTCAATACACTCAGCATGAAAAACATGTTTGCAATTAGGCAAATTCCTAACCGTTTCTCCGTCCTCAAGAGCGCTCAAACAAACCGTGCACTCAATTGAATTATTTTGATTAATATCATTTTGTTTGAGAATAAATACCGGTAGCGAAGCTATGACGGATGGGTCGAGCCCCGTCTTTGGGGGCTCGACCTGTAGGGCGGAACTGGTGATGATGCTGACGCGCTGAAGCTCCGCCCTACGTCTAGCCTGACGTCTGAGGACGCATCTCGCGTAAACATGGAGGAGAGTAACGAAGAAAATAACTATAGATAATGAAATTATGGCTGTTATCATGATCTTGCTATTAAGATCATATTTGTTTTTTCTATGAAAAAATGGAGGATCATCATCATCAAAACCCATTGTTGTTGTTGTGATGTAGTGGAGTTTTGTGAGAGTAAGGATGTTTATTTATTGGGTAATATAAGAGGTATTTAAAGGTAAGGTTGTCATGGTTTGGTATAACTATGTGAAAATGAAAGAAAACAACTCATATACTAACTAATTTTTTTTTTGCTTTTCTTCGTTTCCGCTCGATGAGAGATCTCAAATTATAGTTCTGAGTATGGAAAACTCTTGATATAGAAAAAATTTCACGAATAAATCCTATACAACGTGAATCCAAATTAATTGAACTCTAATGTAGATATCGGACACGAGACACAGAATGAGAAACCAATAAGATGAAGAAGTACGTATTTTCAAAGTGATTGACGTTGAATATTGACCTTTATTTTCCATAATTTTGAATGTCCTTCGCTTTTACAATTCTTTATACTAGATAAAAAAAAAATGTAATAATGTACTTATTTATGATAGTACAAAACATATTCTATTTAAATAAAAAAATTGATTTCTTACTTCAACTTTGGATTTATCTTCCAAAAGACGATATAAAGTGATTATATACAATAACATTATAATTTAACAAATTACGTCAAGTTAAACTTAAGTATAATTGACTTGAAGATGGCCTCTCTAGAGAGAGAGGCGGAGCTAGGTGGGGTTTATGGGTTCGGACGAACCCACTAGCTTTTTCGTAGATCTTATATTTGTATTAGAAAATTAAATAAATATATGTATATTAACTTGTGAACCCCCAAACCAATTAATTTAGAACTCCCAAATTTCTAACTTTGGCTCCACCAGACAATATATATATATATATACTCAGTTTGATTTGACTTTTTTTATTTTTGTAAGTTTTTTCTTCTTAAATCCTGAGAATTAATAGCCAAGATTTTAGAGGCATAGAGTGATGTAATGGCAATTTGCATTTAATATGTTGAAATAGACATGTAAGACCTTTCCTAATTTTGTTTAATGAGACAAATACGTTTTTGGGATGTGCGAATTTGTATTAGTTGAAGCATGTAAATTTGTATGAGTTGAGCTTTAATGTGAATATCAAACACCAAGTAGGAAATTAAAAATACTAAATATACATATTATTGTGGTTTATAAGAAATTTTAGTATAACTCAAGTCGATTGACTATCTGAACTTTCACCTTATTGATAAAAGTTCAATTTTACACATTATCATTTTCTTCGATCCTCCCACCCGACCCTCCTATGGAAATGTTAAATGCTTAAACGATACCGTTTATTTTATTTTATTATTAGAGAAAAGTCCAGTTGGTTGACTAAGCCAAATATTTGCCATTAACTACTTTTTATTGATTTAAATTGTTGCGTACGTAAAGTAAATTTAGCCATGAGAAACTTTTACGAGCTGAAAAGGATAGTGAATATAGGAAGGAGAAAATTAAATGTAAATAGTGGTCCCACTAAAGAAATAATTTTATAGCCTATTTGACCAAATTTTAAATAATTTTATCTTTTTCAGATGATGTTTAATTTGAAAAGTAAAGTATTTAATTAAGCTTACAGAAGAAAAGAAGAAAATAAGTAGTATTTTGGACCTAATATTTATAATTACCATAACAAGTAGTAAATTAGATGGCAGGGGGTATGAATTTACTCAATTATTGTCCATTTGCACATATTTTTATTTATAAATATAATTCACATGTTACGTACCAAATCTAATTTCCCCTTTTAAAGGAAAAAAGAGCCACAACTTTCAAGTTTGACCTAAAGGGTCAGGTTTAATTTCTTGTAAGTAGGTGAGTAAATATATTATTAATGTTTGATATGTGATCATCCAAAAATGAGTATCTTAATTAGAAACTAGAGTAATATTTAATTTTTCTTTATACTATTGATATAATGGACATAAGACGATTAAGAATTTGAAGTCTATGAATTTCTATAAAGACCTTAAGTTAATATATGATAATAAATGCGTTTACTGTCAAATATTTGTGAATTTTTAATATGTTGGGTATGTAGCAAGAGTTAATGGGAAATAGAGGGAAGATGGAAAAAGAGGAAATAAATCAAAGTTGGGAACTTGAAAAGTCTTCTTATGCTTTAGTGAAAAGGCATTTCTCCTTCATCGGTGGAGGAAAGAAAAATAGGAGAGTTTAAATATAGAAACACTCCTATTAATTGTTAAAAGGGTTGGAAAGAGGGACCCCATCGCGCCGTCGTCGTCGCTCGCTCGGCTTTGGCTTTCGATCGAGAGATTATTTTTTTGGACAAAGTTTGTTTTAATTATTTAGTTAATTAATTAAATTAAATTAAATAGTAATTGACCGACCCGACTCGGATCCGCTCTTTCCCGTTTTATTTAAATTTCCTGCCGTTGGAAGTGACTGTTCTGAAAGGTTGCAACTTTCAGAAACAGCCATGACCGTTTGAAAGGTTGCAAACTTTCATGAATGGTCGTGTGGATTTTGAAAGGGTTGCAATCTTTCGGAACCAATTCCTCTTGCCTATAAATACATTGATTCTTCAGAATCTTTCCTTACGAATTTTTTCTGATTTCTTCTTCTTCTTCTGCACAAAGTTTCTTCGTGTACTTCACTGCTGTTGAGTGGTTCGCTGACACCAAAGTTTTGGGTATCAATACGCTGGTGATTGAGATCATTCTATCCTGGGAGGATATATTCCAAATCAAACCTCGGATACTAGAGAGGAATAATTTCCTTAAGGGGACACTGTGCATTCAGTGGGCTTGATCTTTATCTGATTCTGTTTATCCAGATTGTGGTACGTTTTTCCAGATTTTAGTTTGTTAATTAATTTATGTTCATCTATTCTTACTGGTCTGTTAAACTTTGGT
>JAJOOO010026914.1:0-13219 GCA_029582685.1 Solanum piurae
ACATAGATAGAAATAGGAATCAACAATGTAATTCACTAACATAAACATAATCTAAGTACAATTCTATAAACAAAGGGATCAACCCATAACTTTGCCCATAAGGCCATAATTATCAACTCATCAATATACCAGCAATTCAACATGAATAAGTATAGATAAGCATAGGAAACATCCATCCAATCTAATCTAAACATAATTTCACCAATAGAAATCATATTCACAAAGACCCACATCCTAAGCCGATTTTAGAGAATTAGTGGATCATGGGTTCTTCAAGAATTCCTTTAAAACTTGTCTTAAAAACCTTAAATCCACATCAATTCATCAATAGAATGATTTAGAAAATCGTTTGACAAAGAACCCATGGTTAGATTGAAAATTGGGAATTTTGGTCGTTGAATCACTTTTGAAAATCTTTGATAGAACTCCTTGAATGAAAGGTTATTCAAAAAATCAATAGTTACCATACCTTAATTATTGAAGACCCATGAAATTGAAGAAGAAATCAGTTGAAAACCCATCTTCTAGCTTGAGCTACATCAAGGTCTTCAATGGAATTTTGAGAGAATCTATTTTTGAGAGGGAAGGGTCAATTGAAGAATGGGGTCTAATTCTAGGCTTTTGGGATTTTAACCAACTAAAATACCGTAAAATAGGTATAATAATCGTATATAATAATTCCCCAAAGTACCCAAACTACCCTTCACTTAGTTGGACCATTTAAACAAGTCATACTTGAGTTCTATTTTCGCAGATTTCGTCGGGAATCAAGTTCGCGACGCGGAGGTGTTCCCGCAAGTTCCTAGAAATTAAATTCCAAGACAGTAGAGTCCGCTGTGTCTCTGTGTCGACACTTTTTGGCCAAAGGTGGAGCAGGTCCGCGACGCGGAGCTACTCCCTCTATGCATAACTCGGAAGCTGCCTTGGCAGATTGCTTGGCCAAGGGTTGGGGTCCTCCTAGGGACCCTTAGGGTGGTCCCAAGGAATCGTAATCGAACGTTTTGACCCTAAAAATATTTATTAAGACACTAGGGTCACCTCCACTGATTTTAGACTACAAACAACACATAAAAACATGAACAACATACTAGAACAAACCAACACGTAAAAGACTAGTTTCTGAACGTCTTGGTTGTCCCTTGATGTTTGAATTCCAAACTCTTTAAAACTGACTTAAAAGGCTATTACTCATTATTTTAACAAGTTATTAATGCATAAAAACCCATGTGAAGCTCTACTTTATCCTACTTCATTTTGAGGGGTGTTACAAGTTAGGTCAACTTACCAATTCTCCAAGCCATGATCACCATGGATCTATCCTCCGCAATTCATAATCAATTGACATAGATATAAATAGGAATCAACAATGTAATTCACTAACATAAACATAATCTAAGTACAATTCTATAAACAAAGGGATCAACCCAGAACTTTGCCCATAAGGTCAGAATTCTCAACTCATCAATATACCAACAATTCAACATGAATAAGTATAGTTAAGCATAGGAAACATCCATCCAATCTAATCTAAATATAATTTCACCAATAGAAATCATATTCACAAAGATCCACATCCTAAGCCAATTTTAGAGAATTAGTGGATCATGGGTTCTTCAAGAATTCCTTTAAAAATTGTCTTAAAAACCTTAATTCCACATCAATTCATCAATAGAATGATTTAGAAAATCGTTTGACAAAGAACCTATGGTTAGATTGAAAATTGGTAATTTTGGTCGTTGAATCACTTTTGAAAATCTTTGATAGAACTCCTTGAATGAGAGGCTATTCAAGAATCAAGAGTTACCATACCTTTATTATTGAAGACCCGTGAAATTGAAGAATAAATCAGTTGAAAACCCATCCTCTAGCTTGAGCTTCATCAAGGTCTTCAATGGAGTTTTTAGAAAATCTATTTTTGAGAGAGAAATGTCAATTTGAAGAATGGGTCTAATTCTAGGTTTAGGGGTTTTAACGAACTTAAAATACCCTGAAATAGGTATAATAACCGTTTATAATAATTCCCCAAAGTACCTAAACTACCCCTCACTTAGTTGGACCTTTTAAACAAGTCAAACTTGAGTTTTATTTTCGCAGATTTCGTCAGGGATCAAGTTCGCGACGCGGAGGTGTTCCCGCAAGTTTCTAGAAATTAAATTCTGACAAAGTAGAGTCCGCGGTGTCTCTGCGACGTGGAGACAATTTTTGGCCATTGGTGGAGCAGGTTCGCGATGGGGAGCCACTCCCTCCATGCACAACTTGTAAGCTTCCTTGGCAGCTTTTTTGGCCAAGGGTTGGGGTCCTCCTCGGGGACCCTTAGGGTGGTTTCGGGTCATCGTATTCGAACGTTTTTACCCTAAAAACATTTATTAAGACTCTAGAGTCACCTCCACTGATTTTAGACTCCAAACAACACATAAAAATATGAACAACATACTATAACACACCAACACGTAAAAGACTAGTTTCCGAACGTCTTGGTCGTCCCTTGACGTTTGACCTAGAAACTCTTTAAAACTGACTTAAAAGGCTATTCTTCATTATTTTAACAAGTTATTAATGCATAAAACCCATGTGAGGCTCTACTTTATCCTACTTTATTTTAAGGGGTTTTACACTTATAAAGTGTAACTTTTCTTAAGTACAAAATAAAATTTGTAATCAGTAAGGCACACATTGGACGTCCCTATAGCAACACTTTTCAAGTGTGGAAATGTTGTGTAGAATGTTTGTAGCCACAATTTTTCATTTTTAAGTATAATATTTTTTATTTGCATATATTCAATAATCACATAATTAAATATATAAGTGATCTAAACCACAAAATTAGCTAATAAATAAATGAAAGCTATTTATTTCAAATAAACTTTGAGAAACTTGTCTTGTACAACCAATAATTATAAAGTGATTGTTTAAAAATCTCTACTATCAATAAATTTCACAAAAGCTAATGCATTCAAACAAATATGACAATAGTACAAAAACTCTACATTGTTCACTACAATCGATCAAGTTTACTCCTGGCCACTATTCAAATTCAATTACCGGCCTTTTCATGCACATTCAATATAAAATTATTTCCAGCACCAGACACCTCATTACAAACACTTTTCACACCGGAACTTGCTCCTGGCCACTATTCAAATTCAATTACCGGCCTTTTCATGCACATTCAATATAAAATTATTTCTAGCAAAAGACACCTCATTACAAACACTTTTCACACCGGAACTTGCTGCTGCTGATACGTATACCTTAGGACGACCGACAACAGGAGCTGGAAATGTTGTTTTAGATTTGCTCTCATCAATAGTAGCCAAAGGATGGACCTTTTAAAAATCCTAGAGTGATTCTGGCAAGAGTTAATCAGGATGTTTAGTTGATAAATCTGGATGGCTTACCAAGGATTTTTCCACATGAAATGCACCTTCTTGCTTTTCGGAAGAGCCTTCTACTAGACCAAACATAGTATTACTCAAACCAAGTTGATTACACTCCGAATATGGTTCAGGAATAGGCGTTTGCACAAATACTTGAGCATCAAACCTTGAACTTGCATATTTCAGTAGAGTAACTGCTAACCACAACATCAGACAAAGAGATAAAAAGGCTGCAATTAGGAGAAAAACATATGGAGTAGACACACTACTCCCAATACTCGACTTTAAATTATTAACCTAATAAATATTTCCAAATATCATCTCTACGACATATATAACCTTTATGCCAAGTAAGCCAATAAATGTGCCAAGAGATAAGAACTCCATTAACTAAAAAAATTTGTGAATACCCATAATTGATCTGGAAGAAGCAACTTTGAACAGAGTTATGACAGAAAATGGAATCACAAGAGCCACCACACCCTGTGTTAATATTTGTAAATGATATAGGCCTTCAGCTCCTGAATTGCATAAACAATAAAGGGCTGGAACAATGTAAATAACTCTGATCGTCACATGATGAAGACAACATGGGATGTCCATTCCAAATAAGTCATGCACAACTCATTGTTAGCAAGTCTAGATCGCAGTAAACTAGAACTACAACATCACTAAGTAACCCGTTTGATATGAACAAGCTCAATATTAAAATCCAACCAGTGAAGTTCCAAGTTCCGACCACAAAAGTTTTCTATGTAGCAGCTGCAGCTCCAACTGTAGACTGTACCTCAATATAGCACGGTTAGAACTGGATACCAAAACCCCTCGTATTCTATGGAGAATTTTGAGCAAGTTTGCACCCGAAAGCAATGGACCTAAGAACTTGACAAAAGTAATTTATTAAGAGTTTTTTCAAGCTGCTAAAATCAACCAAATCCAAACAAGAAATTTGAGATGTGCGCCTTATAAAGGTGGAAGTCTTTTCGAGTTGCTAAATCTACCAAATCAAACCAAATACACCACATTAACACCTTTGCATCCGTCAATAAACCGATTGCCAATTCTGACTTCTTCTTCATATAGTATTCCTTCCTTTTCTGGATGGGTTTTCTTTAGTCTTCTTCTCTATATATTTTAGTGCTCTGAGTTCATATCAGAAGCTTTTAAGGAAGCACTAGTATCTATACATAATAAACCATGTATTTAATATGCTCAATACTAGTAATTTTTAACAAGACTTCCCAACCCCTTCCCAATGTAGTGGTACCGTTATGAAAAACATGACTCTTAGTTTCAATTAAAAATTGTAGTTCATATGCTAATAAGATGTCAGAGTAAGTAACTACAACACAATCCATTTTCCAATCAACTATTGTTACAAAACCTATAAAATCCTAGTTCTACATGTAATCCAAGACACTTTAGGAAAATATGAATAATTAATCTAGGAGAAAAGAACAAAACACTTAAATGATCACTAACAAACTACATTTGTGAAACTCTGATAAGTCCACAATTTGGACTCTTTTAGGGCTTTATTTTGATAGAATTAGTGTGCTCAAATGCATATTTTGTCTCAGTAAGTAATGAAAAGCCTTAAGTTTCAGTTATTCAGAGTTAGAGACAAAGCAGGGACACTATTGGGCAAAAAGGAACAAGGCAACTGAAAAGACGAAGAAAAGACGGCCTGAGGATCGCCTAAACCATTAGGTGAGTCGCCGAATGGCTATGGTCTCACCTAATGTTCTAGTGTGTCAAGCTCTTAAGGAGAAAATTGAGTCGGCCAAATAAAGGAGTAGTTGGTGAGTCGCCGAACGATTCCGTGATGCAGTACTCCAGCACCCAACATTATAGAACTTGAATTGCTGAAGGCCAATGCAGAAAGGGGATGTACCAGACCAAAGGGTGGATTGTCAAGTGGATTGGCGATCCCAACTAACTGCGTTGAATGGTCCTTCGCAGGACACTTTTTGCAACTATAAATACTTGTTTGAATTTTTAGTTTAGTATGCAATCCATAGAGAATTTTTAGACTGTCAAACATTATTCTCAATTTTTAGAAATTAGTTTTGGAGACATTGTTTCTTAGCTTTGAAGATTTGAAGATTTCCACCTCTAAGCAATTGGAAGTGGGTATTGAAGATTCTTCATCTTAGACGTGTGTAAAAACCATATCTATCGTACCCATTTGATGGAAATACTTTTTAGTATCGATTTCTATCTCTTTATAATGTCTAGCTAAAACCCCAATTCTTGGGATGTGATTATGTGAATATGGGTTGAATTTACTACTGGGTATTGCTAATTGATAGTTAATTTGTTGTTTAGAGGTGATTTCATTCAGTAGTTGTGTTTGAATTTAATTGAATTGTAGTTGCGATTACAACTTTATTTTCAAGTTTTTGGCTTGCTCGAGAGAGAGGTTTTAAAACCAAAACTACTGAATCGATAGTCATGGTTATTGGGTTGTCGTGGGTTCAGCTCGAGAGAGTGAATCCTAAACCCTTTTCCACACATTCAACTCGAGAGAGTGAATGGACTAAGGCGAAGGTTGTGCTAAATTGCTTCTTATCGGTGTTCGAGAGAAACCAATTAGATTCGAGGTAAATTGTTCAAGAGAAAATTTACCCCCACTAAAGTCTAGCTTAGTTACCAATTTACAGCGATTTACTACCAATAGAATTTACCCGGTTGTTTATATTAGCCCATAGTCCTATCACATCCCAAGAATCCCATCTCCATATTTGTATTTCAATATTTTTGCTATTTTTAGTTGTTAATTTGACTAAAAACCCCCTTGATAATTAACACTTGTGTCACTCTTTAATTTGACATCTTTTTCTTCGTATATTTCTTTAGCTATAATTGACTTGAACGAAGTTCTTGCTTACCTATTAATTCTCGATTACAAACCGCTCCCTTGGGACTCGACCCCAACTCACTAGTTGGGTTATATTACTATTGAACGATCGTTGATTCTTAGTATTGAATGAAGCATCATTGATACATTAAATCAAACGGCACCGCTGCCGGGGAGTGGTGCTAATTGAGAATTTTTAGTTCAGTCAAATTTTGCTCTAGTTAGCTGTAGTGATACTTACTTAATTTTTAGATTTGTTTTGTGTGCTTATGCTTTGAAATAGAATAGGTGAGCATGTCGGGCAGTAATTGTGAACCAATGGATTTCCTTCCGTGAAAAGTGATGATGTTCATGGATTGCATTCTAACCTTCAAACAATTGGAAGGTGAAAGGATTCACGAGTCGTGGCTAAGGTTTAAAGCACTGCTGGTTCAATGCCCAACTCATGAATTACCCGATGTAGTCCCTCTGAAATGTTTTTATAGGAGTCTTAGTCCCGGGAATAAGGATTTAGCTGATCAACTCATCCCGGGTGGTATTGCACAACAGCCCTATGTAATAGCAACCCAACTGCTTGATCACATGGTTGAGACAAACCAAGAAGTCAAGAGGGACTTCATATTAACCGCAGTGGTAACTCAGCTGGACAATTTGGCCAACAAAATATCAGAGATCAAAATTCAGTGCATAGGAAAAGAAAGATACATACCCCCTCATGATCGGAAAACATCTGAGAACAATGAGAGCAAACGTGTCAAGGATACACTGTTAATTATTCTCTAAATGATCAGTGAGCAAGATAAAGTGTTGGAAGATATGAAGAAGAATGATGAAGTGCTAAATCAGATGATCGGTTCTCTCTCTAGATCTATCCAGCTAATTGAAACTCTTATGGGTCATGTATTGCCTTAGTTCCACCCAAAAATACAATTGGGGTTACCTAGTCGCACTAGGGCCAACCATAATAATGGAGCCTGAGTACGGACTTGTATCATGCCACGACGTTAAATAAGGTGCTTCTTGGGAGGTAACCCAAGGTTTTATCGCTTTAAATTATTATTTAAGAATAATGGTGTGTTGATTGTGCAAGTTAATGTGTGGGAAATATTTGAAAAGTGCAGATTGGCAACCTAATGTCCAGTTGGTGAAACGTCAAAAAGAGGTCGACGACCCCGACCTAGACCACCGTTAGACTCAAGACAACTTTAAGGTAGAGTCTGTAAAAGTCAGCGAGCCCAGGAAATTATTGGCAGTTCGCCGATCAAGTTAGTGATCTCGATCTTGTCCGCCGTTTGGATCCCCACATCAACTGAGGGTCCTGTAACACTCGGCGAGGTAACTGACCACTCGGTGTGTCACCGAGTGGGCGAAATCTGAATGGTTTATAGAAGGGACAAAGGTTTAAATTTCAACCTCTTTCATTTTCCCTCATTTTTCATCTTCCCAAACTCACACCTATTTAGTATTTTTGATATTTCCACACTCTATAGTGTTTTAGTTGATCGATTGGTGCTTGGATTTGGATTACATTGTCGCCTAGCTTTTCAATCTTATTTTTATTGGCATTAAATGTTGGTTTTCCAAATTGTGCATATATTTTTAGTAATTTGTACTCTTATTCAAGCAATAATATGTTGTTGATGTGTGATGGGCCTCTCTAATAGGATTAGAATGTTCGAATACCTATTTTTAACTTGATAATCTTGCACGTAGCATCGTTCATGTTGAATTCCCATAAATATATGCGTTAAAATGAATTAAATTTCGTGGAGTTGTTCTTGCATGTCGTTGAATTTAGTTTGGTGAAGTCTGAGTAGCTCGTACTTGTGCGGAACGATGTAATTTATGTAATGATAGAGTGGGTGACTTCGTTCCTAAAAAAAAGGTCGTTAATTGACCAAATTTTGCAAAACTGGGAGAAGTTTGAGTATCCCGGGGCAATGGGTGTTTTGGGTCTTGTTTGAATTTGCATTGTGCATGGTTTGATTTTTATTTTCAGAGGTTGCGGGGTTGTATTCGAGAAGTTGGGTTGAAAATAGGCACATTGGGTCATTTGGTGAACTGGGCCGAGCTCACAGAGCAACTCGTCGGTTCACCTAATGTCCCCATCTCTCCTTTAATTTCATGCTTTATGTGTTGTTGTGTTCTGTAACTTTTGGCGAGAAGCTTAAGGTCGCCAAAGGCACTTGGCGACTCGCTGAAAGCCTTCTTGATAACTCTTTGTCTGCACCCCTGAACCCTTTTTGTACTGTAACTTTCGGCGAGCTAATTCTTGTTCGTCGAAAGATGTTGGCGATTAGCCAAAAAAAAAATTCCCTTCGCCGACTTGCCTAGAATTCTGAACCATCCTTTTGGAAGTCCAATCTAGCTCGCCAAAGTTATTTGGTGACTCGCAGACTGGTTCGGCGAGTTTATCTGCAAACTGTTTTTCCTATGAATTTGATTAATGTATATCTAACTTTTCCCAATATTTTGCAGACATGGCTAGGTCTAAAGTTGCTAGGAGAAATATGACACCCCGAGGGAAAGCAAAGGGGATTACACTGAATGAGGATGCAGTTGCATCCAAGAGCAAACCTACGAAACTTTCGACGATTCGTGGGAAAGGAAGAGGTAAAGGAAAAGCACCTGCATCACCGGAGGCAAGCTCTGACAGTGACGACATCTATGATACTTACCTTACCACCTTTGAGAGTGAGGGTGAGCATCAGTAGCCTCAAACCATGGCGTCTGATGATGATGAGCTTGTAGTAGCGCAAAGGGCAGAGCTACGATCTAAAAAGTTAAATGATCCGTCTAGGATCCGGACACATCAGGCTTCTCCTCCTCTTTCAGTTCCAGAGCAAGCAATGGTGCTTGCACCACCAATACAGGGTCCTCCTCCCAAGTCAATGAATAAATTAAAGACTGAGGGGTTGAGGATGACCCTAGAGGAGAAGCGTCTATCTATGGATGGAGTGATCGACAGGTACCCAGAGATAATGGATTTCCTGAAATACCACAAGTTCCAAATCTTTACCAAACCCCATGGCTCTTATATTCCAAACTAGTTCAGAGAATTCTACAGTGCATACAGTGCATTGATACCCAAGAGGAAGAAGCAAGCAGCAACTTTCAAAGCAGTTGACTACGTGTTGTGAGAGGCCGGAAGGAAAATTGTGATAGTGCTGCTATCAACACAGTCTTGGGCATATCCACACGTATTAATGATCACTTCCAGCAGTTGATCAGAATATAGAAGATGGAAAAGATGAAGAAGTGGTTAGCCCCACTGATTTCAGCTGGTACTCCGAAGTGGTTGGAGGAAGGGGCTCCGATTGATAAGAAAGATCTGAACGTAGGTGCAAGATTCTGGTTCAGTTTTATCATCATCACAATTATGCCATCAAGAATGAGTCGATTCTTCACCTTGGCAAGGCAGCCTGTCTGGGTTGCATTATAGAGGAAACTAGGATAAATATGGGGATCACCATAGTACAGGAAATTCTCATGCGTGCAAAGCCACACCAGACCTCACTTCCCTTCTCGGTATTGATCACCGAGTTGTGCAGATTGTCTCAGGTACCTAGAGATGCAAAGAAGGAAGTGGAAGTAATTCCCACATCCTCCACTGATATCTGGAGGATCGAAGCTGAATATCTTAAGGACCAGGCAGAGAAGATGCAAAAAGCAGTCGCGGTGGACCCTTCCCCGACTGTGGACACAAACTCCATACCTGCAGAGGCATCTTTGCCTACTCTGATCCCTGGACCTTCAAGTACTCCTTGTGTTGTATCTTCGGATGTCCCTAGTTCTTTTGTTGCTGCACTGCCTCCTAGACCTGCTGCTATTGTTGTCTCCCGAACTCCGATCACCCAAGCTTCATTCCTCCAGATAGGACAGATGGCCCATTTTGCTGGTCGTCGGGCTGCCAAACTAGAAACCTCCATTCTAGGAATGATTCAGACTACCCTGACTGATGTTGTGACACCATTGAGAGCTACCATTGATGCCCCTGCGGCTAGGATAGCGGTCTATGAGAGTGACCAAGGGGCCACAAGCGAGGTGACCACATTAAATGCCGCTATTGCTGCTTTGAGAGGTGATGTGGATCAGTTGAAGTCCACCGATATGTCCATGATCTTGTAGAAAGTGGAGATCCCAGATGTACCCAGAAGTGAGGAGACAACTGATCCTGAATCTGAGGCGAAGACAGATAAGGAAATGCTAGAGGTGGCTGAGGAAGCTTCAGATGAGGGCCTCAATGAGACTCAAGAGGCCCTGGTAGCTGCAGTTTTGCATGCATCATTGGCGGATACATCCTTGGACATTTCTATTGCAGCTACTGTTCCTTCTGAGGTGACTCCGGGCACTGATGCCCAAGTCCAGACTGATGCACCGGGTACTGATGCCCAGACATATGGAGCGGTTGCTTAGACAGGATCCCCTATTTACCTCCCTCATTGTCTTACTTTTATTTAAACTTGTGGATATTATATTTTTGTTTGCATTTGAGGACAAATATTTTATTTGTGGTGGGCTAAGGCTCACGTTTTGTGTGACATTCGTAACTCTAATTTTATTTATATTTCTGTTTTGAGCTAAAATTTGTGTTTTTACACTGCTTTTGTGGATGCTTGAGCTTGTGGCTCCTTGCTTTTAATTGTAAACGATTTTTTACCCTTCCAAAAAAAAATTCCACCTCTTGTATGTGTTGAATGTTGTTGTTCACCTGCAAATTTAAGTACCAGTTTTTCGCAATACCAATGACTCGAATAGTACTCATAATCGAACAAAAATGAATGTACGGCTATGACGAGATCAACTCAAGTTGCATAGACAATATGTGAACTCTTTGCATCTCGTTGTGTCTAGCCAAGTATCGAATTGAGTGTGTTGTGATGAACATTGCACACTAGCGAAAGTGTGAATTCTTGTTTGACATTGTTGTCAATGCCTTGTGTGATGAGCTTACCGTGAACCATGTGTGATGACACCTAGAATTTGCCCCGTTGGTCTTATTGACTAAGTGATGCAATTTCTTGAGTTGATCTTATGCAACTTTAAAGAGTGTGAACCAATTTGACAGTATACCTCTTTTGTGGTTTACATTGTAAGTGTGTGAACCTCTTTTGTGCACCCGTTTAACCTTAACTCTTTTCTCGAAAGAAACTTGATGAAATTGAGACCTTTATTGATCCATTACCCATAATCCTCATGATTGGTGCTTTGTTTGAATAGCCAACTTAGGCCAAAAGCCTAAGTTGGGGGTGTAGTGAAAAGAGAAGGCAAATCAAGAAAATGCAAAAAAGTCCCTTTTACCCATGTTTTGAAAAGAAAATGGAACCCCTCGATATAAAATAAAGAGAAGAAAAGATTGAAAAACAAAAAGAAAAAGAAAGAAAAAGTTGTGGAATAAAGTTGTGAAAATACAAAGAAAATGGGGTTTCCAACGGTACATGGAAGATGAATAAGAGGTGACATTTGAGTTTGAATGAAAAATGATAAAGAGAAGGAAAGAAGGTGTCGTTCACATCACATTTCATGAGGATTTCAGTTTATAAGCCTAAATGACCATACCTTTTTTCTCAACCCCATTACAAGCCTTGAAAAGACCTTTTTAATCTTGAATGAGCTGAAGCAAAAGTCTATTGGAAAAAATGGGTAAACCTATGAGTGAAATCGTGCATTGTGTTTATCTTTGTGAGTGTGAGTGTTTTGATTCCGGAATTTTAAATGATTGAACCTTTGAGTGAATATGGAATCATTCTTTGTGTAAGAGCATTCAAATACCTTTGTTGAGCTTGAACTTGCATTTGAAGCAAGTGTAGTGAGTTTGAGATTCTTTGGTAATGGTGAGTCACAACTTGATTCTTTGAGCGCACAATTGATCCTTGCATTAGTAAGTTCAGTTTTTTTTTGTGCATTTATGATTGAGTCTTGTGTAGCACTGTTTGAAACATCCTTTTTGAACTGCTGAACTTGAGTTTTACTTGACGACAAACAAAAGTTTAAGTTGGCGGTGTTGATGAGTCCACAATTTGGACTCTTTTAGGGATTTATTTTGATAGAATTAGTGTCCTCAAATGCATATTTTGTCTCAATAACTGATGAAAGGCCTTGAGTTTCAAGTATTTGGAGTTAGAGGTAAAGCATGGACACTATTCGGCAAAAAGGAACAAGGCACCTGAAAAGTTGAAGAAAAGACGTCCTGAGGATCGCCTAAACCATTAGGAGAGTCACCGAATGGGTATGGTCTCGCCTAATGTTGCTCTAAAGGAGAAAATAAAGTCGGCGAGATAAAGGAGCAGTTGGTGAGTCACCAAACGATTCTGCGATGCAGTACTCTATCACCCAACGTTACAAAACTTGAATTTGCTGAAGGCCAATGCAGAAAGGCGTTGAACTAGACCAAAGGGCGGATCACCAAGTGGATTGGCGATCCCGACTAACTGCTTCGATTGGTCCTTCGCAACATATTTTTTGACAACTATAAATACTTGTTTGAATTTTTAGTTTAGTATGCAATCCATAGAATATTTTTAGACTATCAAACATTATTCTCAGGTTTTAGAACTTAGTTTGGAAGACATTGAGTGTGTTTGGTATGAAGGAAAATATTTTCCAATTTTCTCATGTTTGGTTGGGTTAAATGTCTTCAAAAATGTTTTCCAAATCAACTCATTTTCCTCAAATTTAAGGAAAATGACTTCCCTTCAAAACTTAAGGAAAACATTTTCCAAAACTCTCTTCCGAACACACCCAACCACCCTATCTGCCCTCAACCCACCCCGTACCAGCCCCTCCACCCCCAAAAAAAATTTGAAATTTATTTTTAAAAAATATTTTCAACTTCAAAATTTCTTTTTTTTCACCCCTACCTCGCCCACCCCAACCCACCCACCCCCTACCAGCCCCCACCCACTCAAAAAAAAATTAAGTTTGTTTTTAAAAAATATTTTCATTTTCAAAATTTCATTTTTTCACCACTACCCTCGACCCC
>JAJOOO010026915.1:0-13697 GCA_029582685.1 Solanum piurae
TCCATGAAATTGAAAAATTAGGGCTAACAATGGCTATTTTGGGTTTAAAATTGGGGAAGATGACATAAATTGATTAAATAATTAATAATAAAGAAAGAAAATGACACGTGGCACTTTTAAATTGGTCCATGGCAGTGAAAACACGAAATGACGCGCCTCATGTGCGTGGTAACAATCCAGACGAGGAAATGGATCAAAATGGCCCATTTACAACGATATTAAATAGTTTTGTGGGGTGATAGGACACTTTGAAAGTTAAGGTGTCTTTATGCAAATACGGGACAACTTTGATTGTGTCTTTATGTCTTTACTCTTTTATTCCCCATATCTTTTGTCTATATTTCTTATAGTATATTGCTTATGTTTTACAACACGTTATCAGCACAAGACTCTAGCCAATTGAGATTGAGTTTTAGTTTTATTTAGCTCATGTTCTGGTTGATCTCGTTATGAGAATCAAGAAGGAAAAATGATAACTACTGTAATTAAGATATTATATGCATAAAATCAAGTATGTATTTTCTAGAATCTTTTTATGATTTAGAATACAATAGTGTTCGGTCACTAACATTGACCCCGAACCAAAGGCAATACTACTACTGATTGAATATGACATGCTCTACAAAATTCTTTAAATGGAAGAAGGTATAAAGTTTTTGTAGCATGAGTTTGAATATTATTTTGATTATTTTGAAAGACTCAAAGGGTGAGTCATGTTGTACTTCAGTCTATTATACCGTTGGTTAAGGGCAAGACGGTGGATTCAAGTCCCATCTCACCAAAAGGGTAAGACATCAGGTTAAAGTCCGGAAGCAGCATAATGAAAAATGTTTGAGGATAAGACGGTAGATTCATATTTTAGCGCACCAAGAGGGTAAGACATCAATTTGAGTTTAATGCACCATGGTGATAAGGATTGGGTTCGAGTCCCATAGATTTATGGCCTAACACGCCTTATATGGGTAAGGCATTGAATTTAAGTATCAATGCACCATAGTGATGATATAATGATGACTAAGGCTTTGATGAAAAACCATGAAATTCGTCCCATTGAATTTGCTCTATTCCCTAAAGCGAATGTGGTAGCAGTACATGATAAATTTAAAATTCGCCCAATTGCTCTATTCTGTCACATGAATGTGGTAGCAGTGAATAATAAGTCTAAAAGATGACAAGTGATTGAATGTATGAATAAGGTGTGGATGGACAGAATTATAATAGTCATCATTGTGGTAATTAGGAAAGGAAGAACATTGATTGGACCCGTGGTCGTTGTGCGACCTAATAATATAAAAATCCTCCACCAAAAGAAAGGAAAATAAAGTGGTGGTACACCTGACCTTTCAAAGTGATGTTGAGGTGGGTCATGCAAAAATGATGAATTCCAAAGGCATGACAATGTGCTTATAATGAAAATTTATGAAGCACGTAT
The DNA here is from genome assembly GCA_029582685.1 of Solanum piurae. NCBI lineage: Eukaryota > Viridiplantae > Streptophyta > Magnoliopsida > Solanales > Solanaceae > Solanum > Solanum piurae. The sequence continues at coordinate 1,433 of JAJOOO010026915.1, forward strand.
AAATGATTAGTCTATTCCTTGAAGAGAATGTGACTTGTGATAAGTATCGTGAATTTTCGACCATTATGAAAGAGAATGGGTCAAGATGTAATAAAATCATTATGGGTTGGATATATGCCACAACTCACCTCTACGGAAGGTTTGAGAAAAATAAAGATCAGTTGGCATGAACGGTTGGCCATTTCGGTCCAATGTGATGCAAAAGTAATTGAGAATTCACGTGGCTTATATGATGAAGAAATAAAAGATTCTTCAAGAATTCTCGTGTTTCTTGTTCTCATGATAAAATGATCATTGTATCATTATACTAGCTAAGGTTGAGATTGTATTCCCTGAGATTTTGGAACATATAAAAAGATGAATATGGGCCCGTTCACCTGCCATGTGGACCTTTTGCAACTATATGATAGATGCATTTATGGGATGGTTACATGTGCTTTGTTGTCAATTTACAAATTGATTTTTGTAAGTTTGTTTGCTCGAATTGTTTAATTAAGAGCACAATTCCAAACAATGATATTATATTGATAATGCTGGTTGGTTTAGCAAAAAATGTATGCTTTCAAATATAGCTAAACCATGGGTATGAGAACAAAACTCCCAAATGAGATTTGATATGAGATGAGTTTATTTAACATGTAGCAACACATGTATGCATCAAGCCAACAAGGTTCTCCCATCATAATTGGTTCAGAGCCTGGAACCAAATCATTTCCATCTAAAGTTTGAATGTGTGATATCTGATTTGATTGCTCCACCAAGCACAAACATGGATCCTCAATGAGGTTGGGGTGAAGGTTAAATTTTCTAACATTAGGGGGGATATGATTGACAGCTGAAACTTATGAGATGAATTATCTAGATCCTCGTTAAAAAATATGAACTTGAAGTTCAAGAGATAATTCATTTGCATAATGTTGCAAATTAGTTACCAGATGAATTTGGTGTTATAATTCAGTTGCAAATGCTCCAATGAAAAGTTCTTAAGGGACAAAGTTTATGGTACGCATGAAGCGTGATATACCAATCGATTCCAAATGAAAAATTTCTTAAGGAAGGAGAGGAGCAAGTGATCAAGATGGTCATGATAATGAGGCAAGTGCTTTAAAAGGAGCACGATGACATAGCACTTCATAAAAATATTAACAAAGGTTCAGGTACCTGAAATGATGAAATATGAAGAGATCTCGATAAGTTATGTCATATTAGAATTGAGTCAAATGACCGTCGATGGTATCTTTGATATGAAGTAGCGCTCAATGCTACAAATGATGAAGAGGATCTTGAATTCAAATCTGTCATATAATGTGGACAGATAAATGATTGGCCAAATGAAATGCACAATTCACGTATATTATATTTCACTTTCAAAAGTGATGTTTTGAACTTATAGTCCATGGATCAAGATATAATGTCAATGGGATACAAATGAATCATTATGTGAAAGTATAACCGTAAGATATAAAGTATGGTTTGTGCCTTGAGATATAAAGGGTTTTCGCAAAAGTCCTGACATTATTAAATGGAAATATATTGTCCTATGGTGGATGCAATGAGACTTGTTTCAGTTTGGCAATTGATGAAATGCTTGAATACGTGTAATGAATGATTGTCATGTCTAGCTAGACGATGAAAGTTATATGAAAAACCTTGAAGGATTTAAAAGGTCTTAAAGTAATTTCATTGAGTACCCCAATAGTTGTGAGATTGTTTAAAAAAGAAAAGATCAATTTCGATCATATGAAAATAATTGAAAAAAATCATGTATTAGTGCAATTGGTGCACATAGAGATTATTGATTATGCAGATGCTGGGAACTGTGTGATTCCTCTTTGAAATGGGGTATTCCAGCCACCATGTATGAAGATAATGGTGCATGTATAGCTCGATTGAAAGGAGGATACATCAAAGAAGACTAGATAAAATACATTTCATCAAAGTTCTTCTTCACACATGATCTACAATATAATTGTGAGATAAAAGTTCAACAGATCTGTTCAAGTGATAAATCTTACAGATTTATTCACTAAGGCATTGCCAACATCAACATTTGAGAAGTTGAGATATAAGATTGGAATGCGTCATCACCGAGATATCAAGTAAAGCTTTCATCAGGGGAGTGAAATACACGTTGTACTCTTTTCTTTAACCATGATTTTATCCCAATTGAATTTTCCTCGTAAGGTTTTTAATGAGGCAGCACTCAAAGCGTACGTTTTATGAGATGTATGTACTTTATTTCCTTCACTAGGATTTTGCCATTGGGTTTTTCTAGTAAAGTTTTAGCGAGGGACATTATCTATGGACATCCAAGGGGGGGTGTTATAAATTCATTGGACTAAGTGGATTGTACATTGGGTTTACCATAAACTTATACTTATCATCTATATGTATTCCCTAGGTTCTATGAACCTTTTTGGATAAGAATGTATCTCTTTATTATGATACTTAATATGGTGACTTTTAGAATGATTTCTCAACCTATAAATAGGGTTGTTCATTCACCATTGTAAGAGACACATATGAGACATGAAGACATGATTTGAATAAGATGATCTTTACATTCTACTCCCCATATCGTTTGTCTATATTTCTTATAGTATATTGCTTATGTTTTACAACAATATCGTTTTACTTTATTGGTTAAGTTTATCTCTCATTATATTATTGGATCAAATTTTCCTTAGTGTTACTTAAACTTGACAAATATGCCTGATTTATTCAAATCGATTAAATTACAAATTTTTTTCTTAAATAACTTGATCCATTGTTTTAACCTAACCCAATTAAAAAATTAACTCATACAAAATATACCCCAATCCCATTTTCCTCATCTTCTTCCCTTAATCATGAAAGTACAAAAACAACAACGCAAGAAGCATCGGCTTTAATACTCCCCTTAGGGGTGGGCATGGTATGGCACGGTACGATATTTCAAAGTTTCGACCTGTAAATTTTGGTATTCGATTTTTAAATCATTATATCATTATCATATCAATTTAATTTGGTATAGTTCAGTATTTTAAGGTTTGGTTTCGGTATTCTACGGTATGGTAAATCGATGACCATAGTTTGTTCAACTCCGACTAATATATACTCGTATATTAGAGTATTATGATATCGACAATTAAAATAAGGTCTCAATTGTATTATACTAACACATTACATGTGTAGAAATATATATTCAAAATAAAGTACGTACAAACAACTATTTTTGTTAATCAATTAAATTTTAATCAAAATAGAGTAGTCAAAGTTTCAACTTCTAAACATTTAGTTTATACTAATACTAAGTTGCATATTTATTAGTATTTGGATAAACTATATATGTTAATTATGTAACTATGTACTTCGGTATGGTATTTGGTATTTTGGTATATCATATCTAAATACCAAATACCATATCGAATACCAATATATATATATATATATATATAGATACCATATACCATATCAAATATCATAATAGTAAAACCGCGGTATTAAAATTTTTAGTATGGTATGGTAATTTGGTATATACCATATCATGTCCACCCCTACTCCCCTTGTCTTTAATTACTTGTTCACTTTTGAATTGACACACCTATTAAGAAAACAATAGTTGACATACTGAGTTTGCTACTTTACCCTATTAATTATGAAGTGGATAGATTAAAATTTTAAAATTTTCAAAAAGTTTTACCTTTTTCAAAATTAATTAATTGCGAGTATAATATAAAAAAAATTGGTCCTTTCTTAATTTGTCAAAATGGACAAGTAAAAAGGAACAAGTAAAAAACAGAAAATTTGATAAGTAATTAGAGAACTGCTAAATGACCACTATTATGTGGTCTAAATTTGGCTAGAAATGTCAAAAAGACCAAATTACAGTAAAATCTCACTAAATTAATACTCAGTTAATTAATTGTCTCTTTAAGATAATAATTTCCTCCGATCCTGACTTGGGCCAATGGAAAAAATCACTCATTTCGATAAGATAATATATTTTTAAAAGACCGCTGTATAAATAATATATGGTCTCATTAATATTATAAATTAATAATTCTTTAAAAGTACAAATATATCTAAGAAAAATTGGTGAAATATGATTCTATTATGTTCTGTTTTTTGTTAAAATTTAAATCTAGTTGAAGTTCATCTCTAACTTTTCTTATTGCATCCAAAAGTTTCGGTATTGTCCTTTCTAATTGCACCATAAAATTGTGTAGAGTTCTAGATGCAAGTGTTTCTTTACGCGTAAATGGTTCCAGAGGTATTGTATGATCTTCAACTTTATCATCAACATTGTTTTTCCAATGATATCCACAATTTGTTCTAAGCTCTGGACCTCTGAAGATGCATCATTTTCTCCCATCCAATAGGTTATTAACGTCCATTTTATTGCGGTAATTGGGATAATTAATCATGACTTTAAGTTCATGAATGACGATTTCACAAGTGGATTCTTTCAAATTTTTTGAGATTCCATTTCTGAACAATTTTTTCGGTGTTGAACACTCCTTAAATTAATAAATATTTATTTATCAATAAATAATACCTCTATAAAATATTAATAAATCATGATCCCGCTTATATTAATTTAGAGAGATTTTATTGTAACATTTTTTTTCAAAATAAAGTTTAAATTATTACTCCTACTATTCCCTAACTTCTAGAAGTAAATGGAAGGGAATTTTTATGAAGTTAGAATTTAGAACTATCATTAAGGGGTCGTTTGGTTACTGTATAAGATAAATTTTATTCATGTATAAAAAGTTGCATTAGCTTTACTATGTTTGGTAGAAGTTTTGTATTAGGTATAAAAGTCAACATAACTTATTTACCATGTTTGGTTGGTAAGATTTTAAATGTTGTATAAAAGTTATTCATGTATTAATTTATACGGTGTGTAGTTGCATTTTTTGTAGTCCTACATAATTAATACCAACATAACTTATAAGGAAATTTATGTATAAGTTATGCGGGATAGAAGGTAGAATAAATTATGTGAGTATTAGTTATACATGTATTAAAATGATAAATTACATATTTACCCTATTAATTTATTTATTTTTATTTTCAATTGAAAAAACTTTACTGTTTTCCTAACTATATTTGTTTTTATATATATACCGTTTTCATTTGTTTTTATATACTTACAGTTTTTATTTATTTATGCAATGTGAATATTTTCTTAATATTAAAAATTTGATTGCATATTTTTTGACGGCACATAAGCTAATCAAATATCAGCATTATATATTATTCAATATATTCCACATATTTAATTAGCATGTATTATTATTTTGTAAATAATATATATTAATAATTTACAACAAATTCAATATTCAATAGTTAATAATTCATGTATTGTAATCTCTACATAACTAAATAAATACCTACATAACTAATTTGCGCATAGCTAATACCCGCACAGCTAATACCACATAACTAAACCCAACATAACTAAATTCTACATAACTAAACCATGCATAATTAATACTTGCATAACTAAACTCTGCATAATTAATATTTGCATAACTCTAACCAGTAACCAAAATGTAACACCCGGAAAACTAGTAGGTGAAACTAGAGCCTTACGTGAGAGTTTTTGAGTTTGATGTGGGGTTTAGAAGTGTAAAATGGTTTCCCGAACTTAGGTTGAGGGGTTTAGGGGTTAAACGTCAAGGTACAAACCCCCAAGACCAATCAAGAGTCCTTGAGGAGGACCCTAAAGCCTAACCCCCAAGACCCCCAAAACTGCCAAAACTGGCAAAAAGAGGGCCACCTACGGATGGCACCTACGGCAAGTAGGTGGACCCACACCCCGTAGGTGAGGGTCGTGGGTCAGGCCCTCAAAAGTAGGTTCCAGTCCATCCACCCACGGACCTGCAGGATGGGGCGTAGACCCACCTACGGTCCGTAGGTCATGGGGCGTAGGTGGTGCCTGAATCTACCAAGTTTCGGCCAAGTTGAGGGGTCTTTTGGTAAATTCCTAGGTTAGTTATTATGAAGTGAGGTCGTTTTATATTAGATTATTTAGACCTATTTAAGACTTTTTAAGCTATTAACTAACTCATTACGTCATAACTCCCTAACTCAAATCGTAACCAACTTAACCCTTTCCAAAAATCTTCTCTCTAAAAACTCCATTGAAGAAGAAGAGGAAGATCAAGTTAGGGTTGAAGGAGGGGGATTTCTCACACGATTTTGGTTGGATTTCTTCATCTAAGATATGGTAATATTGATTCATGGAATGCTTTCATCCATGAAGCCCTCAAACTTTCAATTTCAAAGAAGCAAATTCTCCAAAATCTAGGGTTTTCATTCTAAGTCATGGATTCTTTCTCAAAACATTTTCAATGGTTTAATTATCATATATTAAGATTTAATTGCTGTTTTATGGTGATTTTAAGATAAAATCTCCCATGAATCCATGAATTCTCCATAACCCTAATTTATGACTATGTGATGTGGGTGAATTGTAGTATGATGAATACTATGCAATTGTTCTTGTAGTAGTCTAATTACTTGAATTATGTCATTATCCATGCCTAATTGTAGTAATTCTAGGTGTGTTGGTGAATTATGTTTCATGGTCCTTGAAGGGCAAATTAAGAAGATTGATGGATAATCATGATGCTTATGTACATGCTTTGTGATTTCAATGAAAGTAATGTGATTATGACTATAATGCAATTTTGATATTGTTGAAAGGTTATTCTCAATTATACTCTTGTGAATGATAATGACATGTTGTGAAAAATTTCTTTAATGTAATGATATACCTTGAATTGGTAGGCTTAGGGAATCCTCTTCATGTGTAAATGAAAGTGATCTTGATTGATGTACCTTGAATTGGTAGGCTTAAGGCATCCTCTTCTTGTGTAACTAAAGTATCTTGGCTTAATGAACATTGAATCGGAAGACCAAATGATAGCCCTTTCATAAATGATTAATGAAGTATTCTAAGGCTTTGTCTTGAATCGGTAGACCAAATGGTAGCCCTTTCATGATGAGTCCATGAACTACTATAATGATGAACCTTGGATCGGTAGACCGAATGGTAGCCCTTTCTTGAGGATTCAATGAGCTATCCTATAACGTACCTTGAATCGGTAGACCAAATGATAGCCCTTTTATGTGTGTAATAATGTACCTTGGGTCGGTAGACCAAAAGGTAGCCCTCTCAAGTACAATAATGTTAAAAGAGAATGAACTACTCTATGGAAATTTAAAGCTTAGCATCGAGTGGATATTGTAAGGTGGAAGCTCTCCCCACGTTATGCCGGATTTCTATAAACAACTTTCTTATACCATAACTATGTGCCCGCATAGGTTATTAGCTAGTGGATCCACCTAAGCTAAATTACCGATTCTACCTTAGGCAAGTAGACCAACCCTTTACGTTGTGGGATAGACACCGGATTCCATGGTTTGCTCACATGGTCTATGTCGGTTAGGGCTTATTCCCATCATGTGAGTTATGTGCTATGGTTACTCAAGTGGTTCTATGAAGTGTGGGTGGTAGTATGAGATGCCATTCATGCATTGCACGAGTAGGCTTTGAGAGTGGCTATGGTCTATTTCTCGAATGTCATAATGTCTAATGAAATGAATGTGCTTACAATTATGATGCTAATGAGAATGTTGACTTAAAGGCTAAATGTAATGATGAACTCTTAACTTGGATTGTTATTATGAGTTGTTTTCCTTGTCATGACTTATTAAAAGTGAATATTCCTTATCTATGAGTATTAACTAAAGATGAGAATGAAGAATGGTAAGTATGTTATAGTGGCCTCAAGGTGGTACTTAGTATGTGTGGTATTATGGGATGTCATTCATACATTGCACAAGTATAACTTAGGGTTGCCTAAGATGATGGTTCTATTATGTTATAATGATATACATGTTGAATATGCTTGTGTCCTATGCTTTTATACTAAAGTTCATAATGTTTCTCAAACTTGACATATAGCATGATTTTCAACTAAAATGTCTTTTTAGCATGTTTTTTGCATGGCTATCATACTTAGTGCATTTTTGTTCTAACCCATATTTCTTCTACATTTTTACAAAGTGTTGGTTCCGGATCTTAAGGTGATTTGTTTGGTTCAGAGCTTGTATTGACTATTCTCCAAAGCTAGTGGTAAGTCCTCATGGTTCGAGGACGAGAGTTGTTCTTTTCTAGTTTCTTTCATGTCATTTTATGTTTCGGACTATGTTGAAGGGTTGTGACCCTATTATTGATTCAAAGTTGTATTAGATGGCCATGTGAGACAAAGTTAGACTTCCACTGTTTTTAAATAAAGATTTCGATTGTATGGATAAAGTTTTTAAATTCCGTACCATTTTCTTATGTCTTATGTTATGAATGCTATGAGGCTTGTATGAGGCTCTTCGGAGTCTTGTACGCCGTGTTACGTTCGGAATGTAGGGTCGAATCGTGACATAAACGATCCCTAATTGTATAACGAAATTATTTTGTTGACTTTATAATGTGGGATCCAGATCCACCACCTTCACCTTTTTAAATTCTTCTTAATTCACTCTTTTTTATTTTTCCTTTTGTATAATACACGGTTCATTTGAATTAAAAAGAAAGTTATATAATTTTGACACATAATCTTGAGTTTTCTTTTATTTCAATTAATCTTACTAGGCTTCTTAGGGTGTGTTTGGTAGGAGAAAATGTTTTCTAATTTTCTCATGTTTGGTTGAGTAAAATATTTTCCAAATCAACTCATTTTCCTCAAATTTAAGGAAAATGACTTCCCTTCAAAAACTAAGGAAAACATTTTCTAAAACTTTCCTTCAATTTCAAATTACAATTTTTTTATTGAAAAAATAAATTTATAGCTTACTTTTTAAAAATATTTTTCAACTTCAATTTTTTTTATTTTTTTACCCCACCCTAACCCCTCCCCCCTCCCGCCCGCCAGCTCCCTAGCACCCCCCTCCCTCCCCAAAAAAATTTAAAGTTTGTTTTTAAAAAATATTTTCAAGTTCAAATTTTTATTTTCATCCTTACCCTTGACCCCCAACCCCCTCCAAAAAAAATTTAAAGTTTGTTTTTAAAAAATACTTTCAATTTCATTTTTTTATTTTTCACCCTCCACTCCCACCCTTACCCCACCCGCCCTCCCCCAAAAAAAAAAAAAAAATTAAAGTTTGTTTTAAAAAAATACTTTCAATTTCAATTTTTTATTTTTCACCCCCCACTGCCACCCCCACCCCTACCCTGACTCCCCCCCAAAAAAAATAATTAAAGTTTGTTTTTAAAAAATATTTCCAATTTCAAATTTTTATTTTTCCACCCCATCCCCACCCGCGACCCCCGCCCCTCCATCAGCCCCCCACCCCCTCCAAAAAAAATTTAAGTTTGTTTTTAAAAAATACTTTTTATTTTTATTACCCAATCTCATCCCTACCCCCTCCCCGCGCCACCGTCCCACTCTCCCCCAAAAAAAATTTAAGTTTATTTTTTAAAAATATTTTCAATTTCAATTCAAAAATTATTTTCTATTCTCTAGTAAAAATAAAAGATATTTTCTGAAAAATATTTTTCATTCATAAATCAAACACTAAAAAATCTTTTGCTGAATATATTTTCTACTAACCAACCAAACATGAGAAAATAAGTCAAAAATCTGCATATTTTCCTTCATGCCAAACACACCCTTAGTCAGTTAGTCTTGACTCTTGAGTAATTTACTAAAATAAATTCTTATATTTTTATTATTAGTTTCGCTAAATTCTGGAAAAGAAAATACACAAATTAAAGAACAATCTAATTTATAATATCTACATTTAAATTACTAAGAAACTAGTATTCGTATAAAATTAAAAATAAAACAAAGATACTAAAATAGCAAGATAAAAAAATATGATATAAAAAAAAATAAAGACATCACAAAAGGAAACATCTTTTCAACGACAATTACTCACGTTTTTTAAAGGTTAATAGTTATTAGAGTCATTGTTGTTAAAAACGACTTATTTTTAAAAGTGCTTTTTCTAAATTGCTTTCTAGAAAAAGTATTTTTTTTTAAAAGCAATATGTGTGTGGCAAATTCATTTGAAAAGTGTTTTTGATAAGCAACTTGTGAGCGGCTATTTATTTTTATAAAAAAATGGGTTTTGAGAGTCAAATTACGAAAAAGGGCAAGTATCAATGGACTTTTAATATTAAGATTATTTTATAGAGAGAAACTATTTTAAACATCTAATACAAAAAATTTAATTACATTTTTAATTTAATTAATTAAAATGTACATATTCAAATTTTCAATCAATATTACTCAGAGATAAATAATGTTGAAAATATTGAAAAGATAAATCTTTTTTGTTTTTTGTTACCTATTTTTTGGATTTATTCTTAGCTATTATCCTTTTTTTGGTTATAATACAATAAAGTTTTAAAAAAAATCAATTAAAATAAAATAATACATAAATTAAGAAAATATTTATTTGTTACTTTTTTGGGAGGGTCTAGATCTTTAATTGTTACTTTTTCTCTTCTTTTTTTTAATCCTGCAAAATAATTATTGTTATTTTTATTTCTAATTTTGTAGAATAATACATAAAATAATATATACAATATAAAATATAAATAATAATATAAAAACATAAATAAATAATTTATTATATAAAATTCTTGAATGAAAATCAACCAAACTTATGAGATATGTTAATTGATTAATAAGGGATATATTGATAAATATGTATATATGTAAGGGATATTTTAGGCTTAAAAAAGTTCTGCTTCTGCTTTTTTTTTTAAGCAATTTTTTTTAGTTTCTTCCCAACAGCAGAAAAAATGCTTCTGCTTCCATTTAAAAGTTTTTTTAAGGATTTGTCAAACACAGAATTTTCAAAAAAAAAAAAACATGTTTGGCCTCCCAACAGCAATGTCAAACAAGCTCTTAATTATATTGGTGGGATAATTTATATTATTTTGAATAAGTATGACTATTATGAAAATATTAGTATAGTGGCGTGTTTTTGTTCATGTGTACCACATTAATTAATTTAGAGACAATACACAAAAATTCTTCTAAATTTGACAACAAAATTTACTTTAGCACTTAAACTATACGAGAGTTTAAATACCTTTTTTAATATCTTTTAAGTGATTTTTTTCAACCCTCCCATCACCAGCGCTACACACATGTGTTGAAACATCTTTGTTCGGAGCGTTAATCATCTAATTTTACATGTTAACCTTTTTTTAAAATATATTAAATCCACTTTCTCACTTCAATGGTAATATCCTAACCCACCACCCAATTTTCACCTTCAAAGGAACCTAATTTTCTCTTCTTCATCACCTCAATCAACTCAAAATCTGCTCAAGTTATGAAATTGGGACCTAATTTCTTGTCTTCTACTTATATATCTCAAATCTTGGCACTTATTCTTCTTCATTTATTATTTTGATTTTTGTTTCTCCCTTTTCTTTATTGTCAGTTTTTTCAATTCAATTATACGTTTTTGGGATAAACAAAATTGTTATTTAAAATTACTTGTGATATAACTAAATAAAAATATAATTAATTAATTTTTCTCATTTTACCTTAACAGTTAATTATTTTTGGACGTGTAAACAAGATTTGTAAAGTTGCAAAATAATTTCTTAAGGAGTAACTATTAAAACTATCATTTTATTTATTCTTTCTTAAAGCCTAAAGGACGTGTAAAAGGAAAAATGAACAACTAATATGAAAAATGAAAAGTAACTTGTTCTCTTGTTCTTCTCTTAACAATTTTACGATTTTATAAACACTTAAATACATCAAATATTCTCCAGCAACAACATAAAATGAAAAGTGTGTGAATAATCTCGACAAAAAATTATATAAATTTTTACACTATTTATACGATATTCTTTCGGTTGAAATTCAAGCTATAAAATGTTTCTTTTTCATAAATAAACTCTCACTAAATTGTTATTCTTCTTATGTTAATTTAATGAAAAATTAAAGTTTAGAAATAAAATAAATTAGGCAACCAAATTTTCCGTGAACCCAAGGCAAAAAAAAAAGATAAAAAGGAAGAGAGAGAACCAAAGGAAAAAAAGTTAAAAGTAAGAGAGAACCAAAGGAAAAAAGTTTCAAAGGGCCCTTTTTCCTAAAAGTACTCGGAGCAATTATTGATTTCCCAAGTTTGTTTTTGAAGATTTTGGCTTTGCAATTCAAGTTAATTTTCTGGGTTTATTATTCTCTTTACGTAAGTTCATGATTTCTACCTCTACAATTATGAATTGTGTTCTTGCTAGGATGAG
>JAJOOO010026916.1:0-16658 GCA_029582685.1 Solanum piurae
CCCAAAAAAAAAACTTAAGTTTGTTTTTTTAAAATATTTTCAACTTCAAAATTTTATTTTTTCACCCCTACCCTCGATCCCCCCCGCCAGGCCCCCACCCCCCTAAAAAAAATTAAGTTTGATTTCAAAAATATTTTCCAATTTCAAAAATTATTTTCTACTCTAGTAAAAATAAAAGATATTTCTCAAAAATATTTTTCATTCAAAAACCAAACACTAAATATCTTTTTCGAAAAATATTTTCTCCTCACCAACCAAACATGAGAAAATAAGTCAAAAATCTACTTGTTTTCCAGGAAAACATTTTCTAGGAAAACATTTTCCATTCATACCAAACACACAGGAGATTGTTAAAGCTCATCTTCAGGCTCCAACACAAAATATATTTTATTCTTTATTAATTTATAGCAGCAGCTAACAACAATCTATGAAATCATAAACGAAAAAAATGAAATAAAAATTATAGCAATAGCATGCATCGACAAGCAGTTGACATTTGACTACACAAATAAACAGAGGCACTTGATAAGAGAGACAGAGAGAGTGAGAGAAGTCAGACGAAGATGAGAGCTAGAGAGTTAGTGGCAGAGTCAGAAATTTAATTAAAGGTGTCCAAGAATAATGGTTGTAGCTATCAAAATAAAATAAAATAAAATATTGTGTTATTTGGGGTTCAATCTCAAAACTCCTTCACTCAAATGGACACATATTATCACTGAACCAAAGACATAACTTTTGTCAAGGGTGTCCAACTTTAAATATATATCTTTTAAATGTAGAATTTGAAATATATATACAACATATTTTTTCCGACGAAGAAACACCCTAGGGTAGCTCTAGCTACGCCCCTGGCGAGAGTTACATACCATCGCGACTAAGAGACGCCTTACAGGCTTACACCATCAGAGAGAAGTCACGCCGGCAGCTGCGAAGAGTGAGATTCCCACGTAGAGTCGAATGGAAGACCTGTGGAGTGTGGGTTGCGACTGTCTGCTGTGCTATGAAGTGTGACCTATGAGTTTTCTTTTGTTTGCTTTAAGGCTAGGGATCCAAATTTTGAAATTGGTTGGGTCAAAAAAATAAAATGTTTTGGGTTAAAATTAAAATATTATTATTTTCGAATCAGCTAATAAAATATTGGTTTTTAGGTGCACTAAATAACCTTGATCCTTATATCGAACACCAAATAGAAAAATCAAAATTTCAAAGAAAAACATCGAAAACGAATCAAAAAACTAAATTAGTTTGGTTCACTTTGTTTTTTTGGTATTTATGCACAATCCATGTTCAGTATTAAGTTTTTAAAAATAATTTACTAAATCAATGACTAAAGCTAAGGATCAAATAAGAAAAAAATAATTTTATTTTTAATATTTAAAAAAAATGTTTTTGAAATAATGGATAGTTAAAAGTGAACATACATAGCAATTGCGATATTTTTTCAAGACAATCAAATAAGAAAAGTGGACATAAGAAATACTCCCTCTGTCCCAATTTATGTGACACATTTCGCTTTTCGAGAGTCAAACAGTTTGAGTTTGACCGAGAATTTGCTCATGAAATCTTCAAATTTTTTAAAATTAAATTTATATATTTATAAACTACATAAAAAGTACTATAAGTCACAATAATTGATAATTCAAAATATTTAAAAGATATATGAAAAATTTACGGTCAAAGATAAACTTGTTTGAATCTCGAAATCCGAACTATGTCATATAAATTGGGACAGAGGGAGTACTATTTTCTCTATCATAATTTAGATGACTTAGTTTCTTTTTTAGTCAACTTCAAATAAAATGACATATTTTTATATTCAATAACAATTTAACTTCGAAATAATAATTTTATTCTTAATGAAATAATTTCGAGGCACACATAGCAGTACAACTCATTTTAAACCTTAAGTTTTAGAAGTGTTTCATTTTTATTTATTTTAAACTTTTCGTCAAGTCAAACTAACTTATATACTCCCTCTGTCCCAATTTATATGACATAGTTCAGATTTCGAGATTCAAACAAGTTTATCTTTGACCGTAAATTTTTCATATATCTTTTAAATATTTTGAATTATCAATTATTGTGACTTATAGTACTTTTTATGTAGTTTATAAGTATATAAATTTCATTTTAAAATTTTTTTAGATTTCATGAGCAAATTCTCGGTCAAACTCAAACTGTTTGACTCTCGAAAAGCGAAATGTGTCACATAAATTGGGACAGAGGGAGTATATTGGCACAGTACTAAATATAGGTGGGCTCATGGCTTCATATATAGGGTCCGCGTTTGTCTAAAAGGGAACCTGCGTTGTCTTCGCGAAGCACGCATGCTGAGATACGTACTGAGCAGAAGACAGCCATGGACGGGATTTGCAACCTTTCCAGCATCCCATTTCTGGGCTCTGTTTTGGCACTGCCAATTCTCATCCCAATCCCTCCACTTGTCGAAAGAGCAATACACGAATTTAGAAATTTCATCTTTCAATTCTTCTGCATACGCCAATGTGCTTCAGAATTGCATAAAGAACAGGGATTTCATCGTTGGAAAGGCACTCCATTGCGATGTTATAAAGAGAGGAGGATGTTTAGACCTATTTGGCCAGAACATTTTGCTCAACTTATATGTCAAGTCTGATTTATTACATGATGCAGTACAGCTGTTCGATGAAATGTGTACGAAAAATGTAGTTTCATTTGTTACATTACTTCAGGGTCATTTGCAGGCAGAGGAGTATACTACAGCTGTTGAATTATTTGTTAGATTGCATAGAGAAGGTCATGAGCTGAACCCATTTGTATTCACAACAATCTTGAAAGTGCTTGTGGGTATGGATGAAGCAGAGATGGGTTGGAGCATTCATGCGTGTATTTATAAGCTTGGATTTGACTCTAATCCTTTTGTCAGCACTTCCCTTATTGATGCTTACTCTGTTTCTGGACTTGTTGATTTTTCCAGGGATGTTTTTGATGGCATTATTGACAAGGACATGGTTTCTTGGACAGGGATGGTTACTTGCTATGCGGAAAATGATTACTTTGAAGAAGCACTGGGATGCTTCTCCCAAATGAGGCTGGCAGGTTGGATGCCAAACAACTATACATTCACGAGTGTCATAAAGGCTTGCCTTGGTCTACAGGCCATTGATGTGGGCAAGAGTGTTCATGGATGTGTACTGAAAACTAGGTATGAGATGGATCCTTCGGTTGGTATTTCGTTGCTTGATCTATACTGTAAATCTGGAGATTTGAATGACGCTGCGTGTGTATTTCAAGAGATACCTGAGCGTGATGTAGTTCATTGGAGTTTTATTATAGCACGATATTCACAGAGTGACCGCTGTGATGAGGCACTGAAGTTCTTTTCCCAAATGAGGAGAGCATTAATTGTTCCAAACCAGTTTACTTTTGCTAGTGTGCTGCAGGCATGTGCATCTGTGGAGGCTTTAGACCTTGGGATGCAAATCCACTGCTACGTGACAAAGTTTGGTCTTGATTCAGATGTGTTTGTTAGAAATGCCCTCATGGATGTGTATGCTAAGTGTGGAAAGGTGGAAAATACAGTAGACATGTTTCTGGAGACCGAAAACATAAATGATGTATCATGGAACACTATTATTGTTGGCCATGTACAATGTGGAGATGGAGCGAAGGCACTAGCTCTGTTTATTGATATGCATGAAGCTCAAGTGCGAGCTTCATCAGTGACATATTCGTCTCTGCTGTGTGCTTGTGCAACCCTGGCGGCATTGGAGCCAGGTCTTCAAATTCACTCTTTTACTATAAAAACCATTTACGATCAAGATCTTGCCGTTGGAAATGCTTTAGTGGATATGTATGCAAAATGTGGGAGTATTAAGGATGCTCGGTTGGTGTTTGAAACAATGATTGAGCGTGATGTTGTATCATGGAATGCTATGGTTTCAGCATATTCCATGCATGGTCTTGGGAATGAAGCTCTCAGTATCTTTGAGAGAATGCGCAGAACGCATGTCAAACCTAATCAATTAACATTTCTTGGTGTCCTTTCAGCATGTAGCAATTCAGGATCTTTGAATCAAGGATATGCATATCTCTCTTTGATGCTGGATGATTATGGTATTGAACCTTGCATTGAACATTATACATGTATGGTATCACTTTTGGGGCGCTTAGGTCACCTTGATAAGGCTCTTAAATTGATCGAAGACATCCCATTTGAGCCAAGTGTCATGGTATGGCGTGCTTTGCTTGGTGCCTGTGTTCTTCATAATGAAGTTGATCTTGGGAAAACAGCTGCTCAGCGTGTGCTTGAATTGGAATCACAAGATGAAGCGACTTATGTGTTGTTATCAAATATGTATGCCACTTCGAAAAGGTGGAATAATGTAGCTTTTGTCCGGAAAACTATGAAGAAAAAACGACTAAAGAAGGAACCAGGACTTAGTTGGGTTGAAAACCAGGGCAGTGTTCATTATTTCTCTGTTGGTGATGCTTCACATCCTGATATCAAACTTATACACGGAATGTTGGAATGGTTTAACTTGAAAAGTAAGGGGGGAGGTTACGTTCCTAATTCTGATGTTGTTCTACTTGACGTGGACGATGATGAAAAGATACGCCTCCTGTGGTTACATAGTGAGAGATTAGCCTTAGCCTTTGCTTTATTAAGAACGCCGCCTAGAAGCCCAATTCGGATTATTAAAAATCTACGAATATGTTTGGACTGTCATGCAGCAATCAAGTTTATATCAACACTTGTGCAGCGAGAAATTGTTATAAGAGATATAAATAGGTTTCACCACTTCCAAAATGGAGCTTGTTCATGTGGTGATTACTGGTAATATACCTCAGCTCCTAGGTTTTCTATGTATCCATCTATATGAAACTTGCCTGTTTTGGCCTCTTAAGGACTGATGCTGATAAAGATGAAAGTAGTGATATTCTAAAGTTAAATTATTTCTAATTATAGTAGATATTCTTTTTGAGACGGACTAAAATGAAAATGCTGCCACATAAAATAGGATAGAGGAAATACTATTTATTATTTTGTAGTCTTTTTTTTTCCCTAGTTTGTTCTTCTTTATATCTGTAAATATAATGAGCTGCGGACTAATTTCAATGTAAATGGCATATCAGGATTCAATTTATAATCTCATGAAATAGAAACGGTTAGTTTGTTACAACCAAGTAGATGAAAAAGAAGAGTTAATTTTCAAGAAGGGTAAAACTGTTGATTTAGTGGATTAAAATTATATTAGGAGATAAGCTGAGCAGATGTGGCGCGGGGTAGGTTTTGGACTTATGCGGTTGCGATGGCTAGTTATAGAAATAAAAGATCTGAGAATTACTAGTCATTATAATATTCCATATTATTGGGGAAAAAAACTCTAAATTAACTTCTATTTTATAAGTAAAGAAAAGAAAACTATCTTAAATAAATGAATACTTAGGAAGGTTAGGAGTCGTTCGATAGATTGCATTAATAAAAAAAAATCATGTATTAGCTATGTGTATTAATAATACCTTGTTTGGTACACTTTTTTATGATATGTATACCTTGTGTTACTTGTGCACTCTATTGTGTATTAAGGTGTGTATTATTAATACCATGAATTTTTAGATATTTGTAAACAAATTAAGGTTGAGCATCAGAAATCAGGCAGTATGACTCAGGATTGATAACACTCAAATTACTTGCAAAACAATTAAACAAGAAGAGGTCGTTAGCAATCTAATTATCCAACATATGAGGTTGGGGTTGAATCCCACAAGGAATAATATATCGGTAATTGAAAAGATAGAAAATTAAAAGCTACTAGTTCGAATCTAAATGAATTACAAAATTATTTTATCAAGAGAATTACAGTAACAATTCCGGATGAGAGCAAATATCTTTTCAAGCAAGGGATCAAAGGGATTTAGGGAATGGAAGGCTAATTGACCTTCAAACGATCCATTGCAACTTAATCTCATGCGAATTCATTTATCAATGGATAGGCTAGATTCTTCTCAAGCACAAACATGCATTTTCCAATCACATATTTGTTTATCACAAGAGTTTTTCTCAAACCCTCTCATGTGTATCATGCAAAGAAATCTATTATCTTAATATAAATTTCTTTCTCAAGCAAATATAACATTCAACAATGAAACCCCAAATTCCTTTCTCAAGCAAGCAAGGAATCAAAGTTAGTATGCAATTATCAATTCAATTATCCACTTCATAAATTCTTTCTCAAACAACCCATGAAGATCTAAGCTAGACTAGAGTGTGCATCCAGAAAATCATGAATCAAAACATGATAATTCAATTGAACCCATATCATAAATAGAAAGCATTCAAAATCAATTACAAAAGCTAAGTAAGAAAATTAACAACCCAATAGATTTGTCTATCTCTAGCATAAAATCTCAATTCCTAATAATCAATCAGGGCCGGCTCTATGTATACTTTAATAAGGCATTGGCCTTAGGCCCCCAATTTTAGGGGGCCTCAATTTTTTACCAAGAATAAATTATGTGTTAATTTTTTATAGAAAAAATATTAATTATTTATGATAAAAAATATATATTTAAAATTATTATTTTATTCTCTTCAACCCCATTCAAATTGAAGAAATCAAGAAAATATTGTTTTATTTTCTTACACTCTCTCTACTAATACTCACATTATTTTCTTTTTAACTCCTTTTACACTCTCTTCTTTAAATTGTTGATAAGTTAGAGTAATATTCTGTCAAAAATATCAATTAATAGTCGAAAAGTGTTGAACAAATTAAATTGTAAATTCTTTTTCCATTTCTTCTTATATTTTCAAGCATTACAACAATCATAGTAAAATGTGGAGTAACCAAATTATCAACTTCATCAAAGCTATGGTTCTAGCTCTTATATTTATTTGAAATTTGTCAACTTATTACTTGTAGAACTATGTTAACAATTCATATAATGATTGCCCGAGTAAAATAATATTTTTCAACGTTGAAGTAATAAAATCTTATTTAAAACTAATAATTGAAAAAGAAATTAAATAAATCATTTATATATAAAAAAAAACTATTAAGTAATACTTTACATTTAAAAATGTAAGAAAAATACCCTTCGGGGTGGCCAGTGGTTTGGGCTTGGGACTTCCATGTTGGAGGTCTCAAGTTCGAAACCCCTTGCCAGTGAAAGCAAGGGGTTTGCCTTCTGGGTCGAGCTTGTCGCACCGGGCTTGCCTAGTGCAGGTTACCTCTCCTATGTGGTTTGCGAGCTATTGCGTAGGAGCGGGGGTTTTACCCTGTGCGCACCCAAAGGGTAGCGGCTGCATGTTTCCCTTGTCATTAAAAAAAAAATGTAAGAAAAATAAATTTTAAATAAATGCATGTGAAGTTTATTTAGATTTTAGGCCTCTAATTAAGATTTCGCTTTAGGACCCCGATTATGTTGAGCCGCCCCTGTAATCAAATACAGAGAAAATGATCAAAATGGTCCTTGATGTATTGAGGTTACTTTATTTTGGTCCTTAATATATTCTAGGTGATTGAAATAGTCCTTCATGAATGAAAAAATGTGTTTAGTTTAGTCTTTTACCCTAAACTTAACAATTTACCCCCAAAAATTGTTAAATACAACGGTGGGCCCCACATAACTTACAAAATCCACCATTTTCCCATCCTTATTAGCTTAAAGAAAGAGTTTCATGAATTCTAAAATACCATTTTCTATAACATCTAACCACACAATTACAAAATAATTATTGTAAAAAGGTTGAATGAAATGGATCGTCATTCTGCTATAGCTAAAAAACATACATAATGTTTGTGACTGAAGTTTTTCGAGTTGTCGCCTACAATTCATGGATTGAAACAAAAGGGAAAAACAAAGGATGAAAAGTATTACAATTAAGAACTTAATCTCCAATACCAAAGTTAAATTGTGAGGCAACTTGCTTTTCAAGTCTTAAACAAAGCTATGAACACTAAGAACTATGGATGCAATGCAGAATTCCAGTGGCCCAAGATGATAAAATATGCCTTTTCTGTCACGCCCCGAGCCTACACCCCGGACGTGGCTGGCACTCGAGAACCATTTCTGGTCCCAAGCGAACCCTTGGTCTGGCTTACTTACTCATCAGAAGACTTAAAAGCATAATTACAAGGATTCAATGCATCTCTACTCAACTGTTTAATAGAATACTTAGAACGTTCAAAGGTCAAACATTCAACTTGGCCAAAATGGCAACTCAAATCTTAACATATGAAATAATAATGTAAAGACAACTGACTGCTAACTGTCTATGAAGCCTCTAAAACAATGAGGGATGTCGGGACCCTCCGGAAAGCAAGAAGGCTCACCAACTGACTCTGAGTGCTTAACCTAATCAATGAGGCGCTGGATGTTGATCCTGGTTACCTAAGTCTGCATCATAAGACGATGCAGGCCAACTGACATCAGTACATTGAATGTACAAGTATGCGAGTTGGAATGCTAAACATAACATAGGCTTGAAAAGAATCTGAAAAGGACAACTTACCTTGGCTTTACTCAACTCATGAACAACTTAACTTAATATAAAGCAATAAAACACATGCAATATATATAAAGCTTTTAAAACAGTAGAAAACAACTCAGTTCGTTAAAGAATGCAATAACAAACTCAACTGTACTCATGTAATAAAGTAATATAGTTTCTGTGGGAGTTTCTCTAACCGACAACCACCACTATGAGCCTAAGTGGTGATACATCGTCTTGCCAACGCTGCTAGATCTATCCTATACTTTGGCATCATATAGAACGCCTTAACTAAGTGGATCCACTAGTCTATGCTAAAAAGCACTTAAGGAGTCATCTAAAAAGTATGATCCTTTACTACCCATGATGGCTACATGGTTTATGGAGACTTGAGTTAATATGAACTTGCATCCCCATATCGGTGCTCAATACTACTCCCAAAATATACTTAGCTCATATGTTTTAAAACAAAACTTCTTTCTTTGATTTGAGATAATTACTCAACATTTAGCTTAAAAGCTCTCTTGGAAATTTAGTGTTTCCCTTTCTTGTTCAAATGTGAAAACATTTTAAACTCTTGGGAATACTTAGTTCCCTATTAACTTTTGAAGAAATATACTCAACTATTTACTCTTTGCTTAACTTAAAACGTAAGTCTTAAAACAAAGTTAAAACGTTTGTGAAAGACTTTTGAAAACTTTATAAACTTCTCTTGACTTGCTTCTTAACTTCTAGACTTGACTCTTAACTTTCCTTGAATTAAATTATGGATTCAAGATTCATGATCGCATGTTTATAGATGATTTCATGATGTTTAGATATACCTAAGAGTGTTGGAATCAACTAGAAAATATAGGTACATTGCTAAGGAACTAGTACGGAGGGTTGGGGAAGAAATGGGAAGAACTGGCGTCCCTGGCGCTCTGAAAGGCGCGGACGCCAGAGGGTAAACTTCAGGGCCTATCCTGGGGCACGCTGGCTGGCGTGGCGCCCCAAGGGTGAAACCTCAGAGAACTCTTTGGGGCGCGCTGGCTGGCGCGACGCCCCACCCCTTTCCCCTTGTGTTTGATGAGTTTTCTTGCTCGTTTTTCAACTCTAAACCCTCCAAACTCAAATGGTTCTTTCCCCAAACACTTAGAATCGACTAAACCCCCAATATATTAAAGATTCAACTCGAATTCACACCTAAATTCATGAATCAATCTCAAGAACTTCAACAACAAGAACCCATAGGATTCCAAACGAAATTCATCAAGAACTCATAGGTTTTACTTTCAAAACAATATAACTTTGCTGAATTGAATCATGATTGGCGCGTGGGTGAACTAACCCAATGCTACGTGATCTCACATACCTCGTAGGGATCACTCCTTGACGAAATCGACAAGCTAAATCCTTATGAACGATGATCTTGGCTCTTTTCTCCTTTCTTCTCCTCTTGTGTTCTTTCTCCAAAACCCTAACTCTATTTTTCAAAAGCGTAAACTGAATCCTATCAGTTTAGACCATAAAAATATTACCGAAAACGAATTAATTAAGTTGGGTATGGAAATACCAAACTACCCTTCCAAAATCCGGATTGGACATTTCTTAATCGAACAACCCAACTTCCAATGGGAATATCTCACTCATACGAACTTGGAATCATGCAAACTCGGCGGCGTTTGAAAGATTATTCCAAGATCTTTCCTACTATATCCGGAAATACACCTAACTCATCCTGAGCTAGGAGTTATGTTCGTTTGAAGTTGACCAAAAACTTAACTTAACATACTCACAAATTTTCCAGATTTCAATTCTTTCCAAAAAAAAAAACTATTTCCAACTTCTTAACTTCTTCCCAGTTCTTTCAATTAGCGAGATGTTACATTTTTCAATTAGCCCTCCTCAACTTTTGTGAGAATTGGGTAAAAAAATGTGTGAAATTCCAACTTTGCCCCTGTTCAGATAACTACTCTTAGCTAAAGTTACTAGGCTATATTGCTAAAGGGATATTTGCTAAAGTGGCCTAGTCCTTCGCTTAAGTGAAGCCTACATAAATCTTATCTTTCACTAAAGCAACGTTTGTGTGGTCACTTAAGCGAACATTGACTTTACCTGACCTCTCAAGCAAACTTTGTTTGGTCGCTTAAGTAACCTCTGACCCCGTTGAGCTTCGCGAAAGCGACCTCCAGGTCGCAGGAGTGAGATCGGAGAGTAATTTCTGCCAGGTTTAGCTCCTTTTTCCACTCTTTTCCATCAAATTCCTTTTAAGCCATCAATACCTGAAACAAACACAAATCAACGGATAATTAACCTTTTTCTCTACTTAAGTGCCACAAATTTATAAGAAAAAGACCTCAAATAAGTCAAAATCTCCGAATCATCAACACCCCGAACTTAAAAACTTTGTTTGTCCTCAAGCAAAACATATCAAAACCACAAGAGGCACTCAATTTAAGCACAATATTCTCCGCGCTTCAACTAATGATCATGATTTTGGTTGGTACTAACAATTAGCAAGAAAGTAAATGATTTCCAATCCAAGCAACTCCCTCTATGCATGCACTTTCACTAACAAAATGAGCTTTCAAGAATGATCAAGTGAAAACACTAATTCTCAAGAAGTGACTCACAACCACTAGTCAATCAAACAATCTCCCTTGACTCAACTTCAGAATCTTTCAACTTCACCAATCCATTCTAGTTTGCATTCCCTCACATAAAAGAAAGTTTCCCACAAATGCACATACATGTATTAACAAGACAAGGAAAAAAAATGCAAACACTCACATCCACAAAGAACAACTCATGCACACAAGTACCACACCATAGATTTGCCTTTATTTTCAACCAATGTTGGCTCAAAACAATTGACCGGAGATAACGAAGGACTTTTGTCAAGCTTGTAATGTAGGTTAGGGAAGTTTAAGATATCATTTTGGGTAAAAGTGACTACATCCTTCTTGAATACTATACCCAATAATTCTTCATTTTTCAACTTCACCACTTTTCTTCCTTTTTTTAACCAATGCACACTTTTTTTCTCTTTTCACTCAAGATGTCCCACATGCAATAATTTTATACAGTGGAGGATTCAATTTTCTTTTATTCACATCTTTCATTTTTTTCAAGACTTTTCTTTCATTACACCTTTTCCTCCTATCTTAGATTCTTTTTTTTTGTTGCTCAAAATCAAGCCTTCATGTGATTAGCATCTCTTTTATGAGTTTTTCACAACACCCCCCAACTCAGTATTTTTGCCTCAACTTTCACAATTGTTGAGTTCAAGGAGGGAATGGTTCAAAAGAGGATTACTTTTTGAAAATGGTAATGACTTGTAATGAGGTTACCAAGAAAATGGTACTAAGCTCAAAGGGGACAACTAGGGATACATTCAGTGCAAAGACGAGACTTATTTAGGTCAAGTGGACTTCAAAAAATAACCACAAAGAAAGCCTAAGATCATATCTCCAACCAAAAGTGATCAAGACCAACATTTTAAGACCAAGTTGGCAAGTTCTAGTTAACTTAAATGAGCAAAAGGAATTATTTCAACAACTCACCACAAATGACATGCAAACTATTCCAGATGGATTAATTTCACTTTCTAGCCAAGAAAAAATGAGTTATTTTCCACATTGACCACCTAGTAAGTAAGGAGTCACAATAAAAGTCAAAACATTGTCACAAAGTCATTCACTTCCACATATTGCAATTTCACAAAAAAATTAGGAAGGAGGGGTGGGTAATTTATGATTCACAAGGCTTGACTAAGTCTATTAGTACTATACAAGTCACAATCTCACATCAAAGCATCAATAAGGCCAACAACACCCAACAAAATTATGATTTACCCTTAAGAATGACGTCACCCAATCTATCATTGGGAAAATTCAAGCCTTCTGTTGAGTTCGGCTACTCAGACTTCACCTAGGGCCACTCCAATTCTCACTAGTTACGGGTACTCAGACTTTCCCTGCTCAAAGGCATACAAGAAGAACGCACAGCCATACCGATTTACCTTTAAGAAAGTTATCACTCTAGTTATCACTGGGAGTCGTCACTTAGCAAAGTAATATAATCACAAAAAGAAACTAGCAAATGAAATGCAAACTAACATAAAATGAAAAGATAAGAAATATCCAATCCACACAATATATACAAAATCCCAACAAGGCATACAAAATATCAATCCAAAACATCAACCCAACTTAAAACAAAACAATAAAAACAATCCAAAGGGAAACACCCCAACTAAAAATGGCTCTATGTACTCATAGTACAACTATGAAAGTCATAAAGAGAATATAAAAGGGCTCCATGGGATGCATCACTCCTCCTCACTCTTGATGGCCTTGCTATCCTCAACTCCCTCATCATCAGTCCATACAGTCGGTGCATCTGCATCCTCATCCAGCATCGAAGAAGAAAATGACTTATTCACCTTCAACACCTTCCACAATCCTTTCACCCCTTTCCACATCCGAGTGAAAAAAATTCTCTTTTTTTCTCCTGCTTCATCATCTTGCTATGAGAGAGACTGAACTCTCCATGTGACTTGTCCAAACCGGCGTGTGTCCTCTATAAATTAGCTAGCTAAGATTTTTGCTTCTTTTGGTCCTTCAAGTAGGAATCCAACTCATGTTGTGGCACAAATGAAATATGCCCCAAAAATGACTTATCCAGCCCTTGAGATAGCCTAGTCACCATCTCCTTGACAATATGCAACTCACTATCCAATGACTCAAATTTCCCTAACACTGGAGGTCTAGAATATCCCTTATACACGTTCACTGCCTTCCTCGAATCTATCTTTCTTTTCTTGCTTTTGACCATAGTACTTTCACTTGACATTTTAAGAGGAAAGATAGGATTTTTGGGACTCACTCAAGTATTGTTTGGGTACTCTTCAACTTCAGCCCGTCTGTATAATTATGTGATTAAAGAAGGGTGAATGAGAGAAGGGCTATCATGGAGCTTGAACTCTCGGAACTCATTCACTATCAACTGGCCCACATTTAATGGGACATCATCAACTATGCAAGCCACAATTTTCACTCTCAACACCGAACTGTTGCTAGTGTTCCCACTCGAGGAGACTCATTTGTACATGATCGACATCCATATTCTAGCTTCGGTCGTCAAATCAATGAATAGGATTTTGGCTTTTGTAGTAGCAAGGAACATTTTTTTCCTGAGAATACTTTTGATTCCAACTAAGTTCCCATCTCACAATCTTTAGCCTTGAAGGCCTCATTGTTATGATCTTGCATCCCAAAGACTACATTTATCGCTTTCGGCCCATAGTTAACAACTTTACCCGAAATGATCATCAGGTTTGTTGTCATGTCTGTCCCCATGAGGTTAGCATAGAATTGCCTCACCTATTTCTCATTTTCCTTGTAAGGTTCGGGAGCAAAGAAAATCCATTCAGAGGTTTCCAACTTTTGGTAGAATCCAGGAAGCATCTCGACAACTTTCTCAAGTGCAATGCTTCTCTAGGGGAACACTTCTTCTTTATCAAATCATCATAGTAGGTGGTTTGAGCTTGGAGGGAATCAAAATGGTTCTGACTGTAGTCAACCCGACTTCCTTCTCATTAATAAGTTAGTGGGTCATTCTTGACTTTTGAAAACCTAAAAATATCACAATTGCATGAAAGTGTGAGAAATGTGTGTTAAACAATGTTATTCTGTTGGTAGAAGTCAAAGAAAAGCATTAGAAACCAATCCGGGATTAGTTTAAACTTTGTGAAAAACAGCACCAATTTGGCTGTAGATATCGCAAAATCTATAAAAAGTTTTCTTAAGCGAACATCGCGTCAGCGACCCAAGGGTCGTGTTCACCCAAATCTCAAAAGCGAGGAGAAGGTCACTTAAGCGAAGTTTGCTTTTGCGCATATGGGGTCTCTATCGTGACCCATCATCTCCCCAACATGAAAAACACAATTTTTCAACCAATTTTCGCGTAGAAAGATCAATCTAAATGAGTTCAATTCCAATAATAACTAACAAGCAATTTCAAAACTCAATCAATTTAGCACAAAAACTTTGGAAATTAATTGAGTTTGTTATTATACTATGTGTGGTGTGTGAATTACTTGATTGCCGGCAGAATGTAAATGTGCTAACCTTGTTCTTCATTGTTCAAAACCTCTGTTGCACTGGCATATGATCGAGGGCATATGTTGGCACTTGTTTTTCATCGGAATGCCGATATTTGGATTGCGTGATTTAACTATTCCTTGATGCCAACCTCCTTAACCATTTGGTAGAATCAATGGATATTGTAGAGGGTCATAACAACCATAATAATGTTTTACTCGGTGTTTGTTCTCAAAATGTTCGTGTACTACAATATCTCTTTCAAACGGGATGTCTGGATTGTTTCCATCAATCGCTGCAACTTGATCCACCGAAGGTTTGTTATACACCCGTTGATCAAAAGAAGCATTTGCAGCTATGCATATTTATTTGTTCTGAAAACTTGAATGGTGTTTTAGTTGTGTAAAAAATTCAACATATGGATTTTGCTCCATTATTTTCCTGATTTTTTCCATGACTTCCTCTGATAAATTTGCATCTTGTAGTATTGACATTTTGTTGGCCATTTCATAATCTGTATCATAGAAGTATAGCTGGAAGAAACGTGGCCCGTCGTCCTTTGGGATTAATGAAGGTAGATCGTGATAGATTTGTCCTTGCGCCTTAAAGCTGTAAATGCCTTTCCTTGAAGATGCCAGTTCTTTGTTGAGTTGTACTCCAAATGCTGTAAAAGCAAAGAGGCTATTATACGCTCGAATGCGTTTCCAAAATAACCTGGCTTCTTTGAAATCATCTGTAAATAATTTGTATAAGTCCTCCACAACTTAGTTGGGTGCCAACTTAATATATCCACTTGCGCAACAAAATGTTGGTGGCTCATATTCAAGCCTCCTGGCATGACAGTAGATGCAATCCAATTGTTTTTGCAGCTTATGAGTAGATGTTGTTGATAAGTTCACATTTGTTGCCCCTGCATTCACAATTCGAAATCGACCTTTTTAGCATAGAATATTTCTTTGCTGACTCCACTTAAAGGTCTGTATGTCTTAGGGTACTATATTTTAGTCAATTTACCTTCATTATAGTTCTCCTCTGATAAAACTTCAAGTAGCCAACTTTTTTTCCGCTTCTTCTACTTTGGTTCTATATATCCAACTTCCGATGGCTTTGTTGAGGCATCATATTTTTGCACCCTTCGCAATGCCCTTTCTACATCTGTCAGTATTTTTCATTTGTGTCCTATTGAATTTGTGATGTGAGCATGTTAGTATTTTCTCATTTCGAATTGGTCTTGCTTTCAAAAGTAACAGTTAAATTGAGGGCATGTATATCTGACCTGTTGTTTTGATCCCCTGATTAGATTGGCATTCCATGTTTGATTATCCTCCCTTTGAGTAATGACTGACCTATTTGAATAATGTGACTATGTAAATGCATCAGATGTTTCTAGTATTTTCTTAAATAGTCAATCAGGTAGAAAATAATGAAAGCCATACATTCAATATAAACACGGTACCACGTATTGAAGTTATTGTAAACCGTATGAAATAATTTAAAGGACATCTTCATCATGATCAGCCATCACAAGATTTTTACTAAATATTGATTTACGTGTGTGTGTAACTGGGACGGGGTAGTTATATTTTTTACATAGGAGTATAGATGTACATATTTAGTTAAGGAAAAGTCCATACATATGTCAACATCTATGTATTTATATATTTATTTATTCAAGTCAGCCCTGATCAACCGACAATCAGAGCATTGTTGGTTTAGTTAGTTGAACATCTTCAACTGACGTCTTCTCTGTAGCATTTACTTATTGTATTTTCATCTTCTTCTTATTTTATGGGTGTACATCCCTTAAGCGTGTGTGCAGGTTCCTTTGTAACCCTTGTCTTAGTTTACCAGGGGCAGCAAGTAGTAGTAATGTTCAACAAATTTCTCGCAAACATAACGATTATTATTCAAGTACGATTTTACTATGCCATGTGGGTTAGAGCAATACATTTTTGGCTGTTCTATTTTTGATTCCACAAATCTATGACTGTCATATACTTGATTTTGATAAGTCAGTCATATTTCTTTCAAAGTACTGGACTTTGGGAGGCAATTCTAAATAATACACCTCCCGCAGGTTACCCGAGCAAATCTCA
>JAJOOO010026917.1:0-14810 GCA_029582685.1 Solanum piurae
AAGGATTGCTTCTAAGTACCCACATCTCAACTAACGAAGGGGCACCCATCTTAAGGGTTGCTACTAAATACTCACATCTCAACTAACGAAGGAGTATCCACCCATCTTCATATCCTCTCGGTGCTAGACATTACTCCCCCAAGGAGTTTGGATATTCATTGCATCCATTCATTTAGGGATAAGGATTGCTACTAAGTATTCTCATCTCAACTCACGAAGGAATGCCAATCCTAGCCCAACATTCATTCATTCATTTAGGGATAAGGATTGCTACTAAGTATTCTCATCTCAAATCACGAAGGAATACCTATCTTAACCCTCATTCATTCATTAAGGAAGCTCTTGGATATCAAAGATGAGAAAACCTTTCATCTAGGAACCCCATTCATTTAAAGGAGTACCTTATGAGACTATCCTTACAATAGACCTAACTTTCATTCATTAGAATTAACTCCCATTATGTTCATTCATTCTCACATTCTTTCACTAGGTGTGAGGGTAGGTAAACATAGTTTATCCTAATCTCACCTTCATTATAAGTCATTCAAAGAAAACAACAACCAAGCATACACATAAAGTCTCCACACAAGTCACCTTTCATGCTCTTAGACCATAAACAAATTCACATCATATCACATTACCTTCACATAATCAACATTACTCAAAACAACAATCATCCAACTTTGCCTACAAGGCCATGATCACAACATGCTTATAAAGTAAACACCTCCCCACTTTCAAAGGGATCAACCACACAATTCTAGCATCTACAACATATATATATATGCCCATTCAAGCCCAATATCCAATATAACACAATTGACCATCAATTCCTCATAATTCAATAGAGAACAATACATAAATCAATAGCCCATACCAATCTACACATTAATATCACATTATTAGCTCATAATCAATAAATCCACTTTAGACCCAAAATTAGGATTTCAAGTTATGCAAGGGTTCATGGAGTTTTTTATCTTAAAACCATCAATATTAACATAAATCATCATTTGAAATACTTTCATGCAAGAACCCAAGCTTAGAACTGAAATTGGGGTTTAGTGTTTTTGAAACACATTGAAAGCACTTTGATTTGGCTCTTTGATTGAAAGGAGAATCAAAGATAAAATCCCCATACCTTTGTAATTAATTTCCTTGGGAATTAAAGGAGAAATTAGTAGGAACCCATCCTCTAGCTTGAAGCTTCAACAATGTCTTCCATGGAGTTCTAGAGAGAGGAATTATTTGAGAGGGGAGGGTCAATTTGAAGAATGGGATCTAATTATAGGTTTGGGGTTTTAACCCACTTAAAATATCCTAATATATGAAAAATAACCATTTATAATAATTCTCCAAAGTACCCAAACTACCTCTCACTTAGTTGGACCTTTTTAAACAAGTCAAACTTGAGTTTTATTTTAACAAATTTCATCGAGAAACAAGTCCGCGACGCAGAGGTGTTCCCACAAGTTTCTAAAATTCAATTTCGAGACAGAAGAGTCCGCGACATATCCGTGCGGACCAAGCATTTGGTCTATGGTGGATCTAGTCCGCGACGCGGACATGCTCCCTCCATGCACATTTTCAAGCTTCCTTGGCAGCCTGTTTGGCCAAGGGTTGGGGTCTTTTATGGGGACCCTTAAGGTGGTCCCGGGGAGTCGTACCCGAACATTTTGACCCTAAAAACATTTATTAAGACACTAAGGTCACGTCCACTGATTTTGGACTCCAAACAACACATAAAAACATGCAAGACACACTAGAACGCACTAGCACGCAAACGACTAGTTTTCGAACGTCTTGAACGTCTCTTTGACGTTTGACTTAAAACTCAACTAAATTGACCTATAAACTCATTTTCAAACATTTATACAAGTTTATCAACTACTAACACGCATGTGAGGCTCTAATTATCCTATTTCATTTAGAGGGGTGTTATAGAGTCCTACGGGGAATACGCCATGTTACATTTAGGGGGTACCCTGGGTCGTGACAAACTTGGAAATCAGAGAACAAGGTTTAGATTGGTCTAGGATGTCTCATAAGCCACGTCTAGTAGAGTATTGTTCATGAGTGCGCCACATTTATGAATGAGAGGCTATAAGATGATTAGGAAACTCCACATCTTTCATTACTCTTACGTCGTGCGATAGAGTTTAACTCTATAAAGTCTCACTCCTAATCTGTATCTTATGTTCTTCAAGATAGGGCTACCCGAAGAGCTTATGTTAGAAGGAATGTGAGGGAGAATGCGGAAAAAGAAGCTCCTTCTCAAGCCCCTCAAGCTCTGGTCGATCCTTTGGCCGAACAAGTTACGAATGTGGAGTTTAGGGTTGTTTCTCAAGTGTTGGCTCAAGCCATGACGGCTCAAGTCAATAGAGAGGTGGTAGTTCCTGTGAACTCAAATGTGGGTATGGCGGCTTCAAGAGTGAGGGACTTTACAGGGATGAACCCTCCGAAGTTTCATGGTTCTACGGTTGAGGAAGGTCCTCAAGAGTTTATTGATGAGGTCTACAAGATTTTGATGATCATGGGAGTGACGCCGGAAGAAAAGGTGGAATTGGCCGATTATCAATTGAAAGGTGTTGGTCAAGTGTTGTATAACCAATGGAAAGAAGGGAGACCGGAAGATGCAAATCCTCTTGATTGGGAGAAGTTTAAGAGTGCTTTTCTTGATAGGTTCTTTCCCCTTGATATGAGGGAGGCTAAGGTACAAGTTCATTAAACTTCATCAAGGAAGTATGAGTGTAAGGGAATATGCTCTAAAGTTCACTCAATTGTCTTAATATGCTCCAACAATGGTTGTCGATTCAAGGTCTAGGATGAGTAAGTTTGTTTTGGGTATGTCCGAAATGGTGGTTAAAGAGTGTCGAACCACAATGCTCATTGGTCATATGGACAGCTCTCGTCTCATGGTGCATGCGCAACAAATCGAAGAGGAGAACCTCAAGGAAAAGTCTAGAGAGGTAAGAAGGGATAATATCGATGATGGTAATTTTTCACATGCAAGGTCCGATGAGCATGGTCGTCCTAGATTCTGACAAAGGTTTTTCGGTCAAGGTTCCTCCAATGCTCCTCCTAAGTTCAACAAAGATAGAGTGTCTAACCCGAAGCCTCAAGGAGGGAATGGTGGTGGATCTGCATTGCCTATGTGTAATTGCACTAACTGTGGGAGGAAGCACAATGGTAAGTGCCTAGCCGGCATGGATGATTATTATGGTTGTGGTACAAGTTGTCACAAAATAAGGGATTGTTCGATGCTTAAGGGTAAAGGAAGAGAGGGAAAGCAAGCTCCTCCTAGTGGTTCGAATTCCAATGCTCCCAAGAAACCCGATTTTATTCCCTCTAAAACTGAGGCGAACAAGAGATTTCTCCGGACGTGGTCACCGGCATGTTAAAAGTTTTCCAGATAGATGTGTATGCTTTATTAGATCCTAGTGCTTTTTTGTCCATTGTGAAGCCATATTTGTCTATAAGGTTTTATGTGCTCCCCGATGTGTTGTTAAAACCTTTTTTTGTCTCTACACTTGTTAGTTATTCTGTGGTGGCTAGGAGGGTCTATAGAAAGTGTCTTGTTTCCTTATCCCATAGAGTTACTCTTGTTGACTTGGTAGAGCTTGATATGTTAGACTTTAATGTCATCCTTGGTATGGATTGGTTGCATTCTTGCTATGCTTCTATTGATTGTATTGAGTAGTCAAGTTTGAATTCCCAAATGAGCCTATCCTAGAGTGGAAGGGGGGAAATTATACGCCTCAGGGTCAGTTTGTCTCATGTCTTAAACCTAGAAAAATGATTTCTAAGGGTTGCATTTACCATCTTGTTAGGGTGAGGGATGTAGATTCTGAAACCCCTACTTTCGAGTCGGTACCCATTGTAAATGAGTTTTTGGAAGTGTTCCCCGATGATTTACCTGGTATTCTTCTTGAGCGGGAAATAGACTTTGGTATTAACCTTCTCCAAGATACACAACCTATTTCTATGCCTTCTTATAGAATGTCCTTGGCAGAATAAAAGAGTTGAAATAACAGTTGAAGGATTGGTTGGATAAGGGTTTCATCCGACCGAGTATCTCTCCATGGAGTGCTCTAAAAATTTTTGTGAGAAAGAAGGATGGTTCTCTTCATATGTGTATTGATTATCGTTAGTTGAACAACGTGACCATTAAGAATAAGTGTCCTCTTCCAAGGATAGATGATCTATTTGACCAACTTCAAGGGGCAAGTTACTTCTCTAAGATTGTTCTTCGATCGGGTTATCACCAATTGAGGGTGAAGGAAGATGACATTTCAAAGACGGCTTCTCAAACTCGCTATGGTCATTATGAGTTTTTGGTAATGTTGTTCGGGTTGACTAATGCTCCGGTGGTGTTTATTGATTTGATGAATATAGTGGTTAGGCAATATTTTTATATGTTCGTGATTGTGTTCATTGATGATATTTTGATCAATTCGAGAAGTGAGAAAGAGCATATTGATCATTTGAGGATTGTGTTATAAATTTTCAAGGACCAACAACTTTATGCAAAGTTTAGAAAGTGTGAATTTTGGTTAAGGTATGTAGCTTTCCCTGGTCATATTGTTTCAAGTAAGGGTATTGAGGTAGATCCAAAGAAGACGGATGCGGTCAAGAGTTGTCCTAGACCTCTAAACCCTTAGGATATAAGAAGCTTGTTGGGTTTGGCCGGTTACTATAGAAGGTTTGTTGAGGGGTTTTCCTCCATTGCTTCTCCTTTGACGGCTTTGACTCAAAAGAAGGCTAAGTTCATATGGTCCGAAGCTTGCGAGAAGAGTTTCCAACAGTTGAAAGATAGACTTACTTTTGTTGCGGTATTGACCTTACCGGAGGGTACGGATGGTTTTGTGGTGTATTGTGATGCCTCTAGAATTGAGTTGGGATGTGTGCTTATGAAAAATGGTAAAGTTATTCCCTACGTTTCAAGGCAACTTAAGATCCATGAGAAGAACTATCCTACCCATGACCTTGAGTCAGCGGCAATTGTATTTGCCCTAAAGATTTGGATGCATTATTTATATGGGGTCCATGTTGCTGATTTCACCGATCATAAGAGTTTGCAATATGTGTTCAATCAAAAAGGCTTGAATCTTCGCCAAAGAAGGTGGCTTGAGATATTGAAGGATTATGACATAAGTGTTCTTTATCACACCGACAAGGCAAATGTTGTAGCGGATGCTCTTAGTCGGTTGTCTATGGGTAGTGTGGCTTATATTGAATAAGAAAAGAAAGAGTTGGTTTGAGGTGATCATAGTTTGGCCCGATTAGGTGTTCAATTGGTGGACTCCACCAAGGGTGGTGTTATGGTTCACAATGGATCTAAGTCGTCTTATGTGGCGGATGTGAAAGCTAAACAAGTTCTTGATCCAATTTTGGTTGAGTTGAAAGAGGCGGTGCTTAAGAAATCCGTTGACGCTTTCTCCCAAGGGGGAGATGGGGTACTTAGATATCAAGGTCGTTTGTGTGTTCCAAATATGGATGACTTGAGGGAACATATTTTAACAGAAGCACATTGTTCTCGGTATTCTATTCACACAGGACCCATAAGGATGTACTGTGACTTACGGGAGGTCTATTGGTGGAATGGGATGAAGAAGAATATTGCAGAATTTGTGGCTAACTGTCCAAATTGCCAACAAGTAAAGGTTGAGCATCAGAAACCGAGAGGTATGTCCCAAGACATTGGTATTCCTACTTGGAAGTGGGAGGATTTCAACATGGACTTTATTGTTGGTTTGCCACATACTCGGTGACAACATGACTCGATTAGGGTGATAGAAGATCGGATGATAAAATTAACTCATTTCTTTCTCGTCAATGTTTCCTATTCAGTAGAGGATTATGCCAATTTGTACTTGAGAGAAATGGTAAGGTATTATGGAGTACCCTTGTCCATTATTTCAGATCGTGGTACTCAATTCACTTCTCAATTTTAGAAGTCTTTCCAAAAAGGTCTTGGCACTAAGGTTAAGCTTAGTACGAATTTTCATCCCCAAAACGATGGGCAAGCGGAGCGTACCATCCAAACTTTGGAAGATATGTTAAGAGCTTGTGTGATTAATTTTAAGGGTAATTGGGATGACCATTTGCCATTGATTGAATTTGCCTAAAATAATAGTTATCACTCGAGTATTGGTATGGATCCATTTGAGGCTCTTTATGGTAGGAGGTGTAGATCTCCTATAGGTTGGTTTGAGGTGGGTGAAGTTGCTTTGACAGGTCCCGAGTTAGTTCATGAGGCTATTGAGAAATTTTGACTTATTAGAGAAAGGTTGAGAACAACTCAAAGTCGGAAAAAGTTTTATGCCGATGTGAGAAGAAGGGATCTAGAGTTTAATGTACAATGTTAGGTATACTTGAAAATCTCACCCATGAAGGTTATAATAAGGTTTGGCAAGAAAGGGAAGCTTAGTCCCCATTTTGTAGGCTCATATCAGATTTTGAGGCGTGTTGGTAAGGTTGCTTATGAGTTGGATTTGCCAAATAAGTTGGCAATGGTGCATCCATTTTTCCATATCTCTATACTTAAGAAGTGTGTTGGAGATCTGACATCCATAATTCCCTTAGAAGGGTTGGGGGTTGATGAAAGTCTTTCTTATGAAGAAGTTCTGGTTGAGATTCTAAACCAGCAAGTGAAAAAGTTGAGAAACAAGGAAGTTCCTTCCGTGAAAGTGTTATGGAGTAATCACTTAATTGAGGGTGCTACTTGGGAGGCCGAGGCCGACATGATGTCCTGATATCCTCATATTTTCCAATCTACTCCTACCCTAGCTTAAGGTAATTAGTTCCTCTTGGTTTATTCTTTGTTTTGGGAGTCATGTGTGTTTTATGTGTTTCCATGATTTCCTTATGTTATGCATGTTCATGAAAAGCTTAAGTTTTAAAAGAAATGACTTGTATGATTTATTTTCCTCATATTGTTGTGCATTCAATATGAGTTGCATATAGACTTCAGACGATGAATTGATGAACATGCCTTAGATATGCTTTTTTAGAGTAAATTGCATATGAGCTCCATGAGATTGTGTTAAGCATGATTTTAGCTTGGAAAAGGTAGTTCCTCCTTGAACAGGAGAGATTTTGAGGATTCATGCATATTAGGTTGATAGATGTAGTTCCTACTTCCTTTTTTTTATGCATTTGAGTATGTTTAGCTTGGAGTTCATGTTTCCTCCTTGTTTATGTGCATTGCATGCATAATGGGCTGATAGAGTTAGTTTCACCCCTCCTTTGATGTTTTGAGAACCTCCTAGCTTGGATTCGATAATTCCTCCTCGGTTGTATGTATTGCATTGATTAGGTTGGGTTTGTTAGTTCCTCTCCTACTCTTTTAGAACAAATTTAAATCTCATTCGAGGGTGAATGGTCCCAAGGCGAGATATTGTAACACCCTGTATTCGAAATAGACCAAATAACATTTTTTCAGGACTTACAGGTGCCATCCACGGAGACCCAACCACGGGCCGTGGGTCGAGCCACGAGCCATATGTGGGCCCGTGAAGAGGGCCACCCAAAATTTTCCAGACTATGGACCACGGTAGGACCTACGGATCGTAGGTGGGACCACGCCCCGTGGTCCAGCAGCCGTTGGTCTAGGCAAAACTTCTGTCAAGGAGCCACGAGTGGCAGGACGAACCGTAGGTCCATCCACAGTCCGTCGGTGAGGGTTTCGTGGGTGACAGCTAACAGTTAAGCTAAGGGGTAGTTGGGTATTTTCCTAATTAATTATTTCCTATACTACGTCATTTTACCTAAGTTTAGGACCCATATATAAGTCTTTTTACCCTCAAATTCACCCCATTTAATTCATTCTTCCAAATTCCCAAAACAAAACCAACTCCTATCAAATATTCTCTCTCTAGAAACTTGAAGAAGAATAAGAAGGATTCATCTGGGGTTTCAAGCTAAGGTTCAAATTCCTCTATTGAAGGCTAGCATATAAAGTCAAGGTATGATAGTTTTCATCCATGGATCCCTTTCATGCATGGAGTTCCCAAATTCCTCTATTTAAAAAGGTAGAATTCCCCAATTAGCTAGGGTTTTCTTCAATTACCATTGGTTCTTATGATTATTGATTTGAATGACTACATTATGATCTTCTAGGCATGAATTGATGATTTACTATGGTTTTATGATGTTTTCCCCTATGAGCCCATGTCATCCTCTTGTTTTCAAGTTATGGACTATATGTTATGGGATTGTGATCTTAAAGGAAGAGTTTTATGAAAGTGAGCATGTATTACTAGTTTTACATGAAATTATGATGAAATCCATATCTAAACCTATGTTTCCTAAGAGTTTATGATTGAAAGTAGGTTTTGACCTCAAGGAGGTAAATTATGGACTTGTGCATTTTCTTATGAAATCTATGCAATTGTTTTAAGGGAGCTTTGAGAGTAAAGTACCAATGATGATGTTGTTGTTGTGCTGTTGAAAGGACCTTCTCATAAACACATAAATAGCATGATGTGAAAGGTTTTCTCACATAGAAAGGGTTCTTAGGTTGAAAGGCTTTTCTCACCTAATTGAACCAAAGACAAGGAGCTATCTTAATAAAACTAGCTTGAATTGGTAGTCCAAGGGAACCTTTTCATGAGTAATGAAGTCAAGTAAGAAATGACTATTCCATGAGAATTTATGCTTAGCACCAAGTGGATATTAAATATGAGATGGAAGATCTCACGTAGTAGAGTCCAGGTTTCCAAGTAATTTCATGAGATGGGAGCCCTCACGTAGTAGAGTGCGGGTTTCTAGTAGAAATCTCCTTATTCCATAACTATGTGCCCACATAGGTTGATTTGCTAGTGGATCCACTTAAGCAATTTCATGGTTCTACCTTAGGCAAGTAAAACAACCCTTTTTGGTATGGGAGACATCAGGGGATCATGTTATATCTCACATGGTCTCGATGTCGTTTAAGGTTATTTACCCACAAGTAATAATGAACTAATTTTACTCAAGGAGCATCATATGAGTTTAAAGGTTTTAAAGAAGAAGTTAGCTTGCATTGACCGTGATTTGTGACTTATGTTTTATAATTCTTTCATATGATGTTTTAGCTTGGTCAATAGCATATCATGAAATGAAATGTCCCTTTTTAGCATCTTTTAAATGTTTTATGCATGGCCATCATACTTGGTACATTGTTTTGTACTAATGCATACTCTTGCCAACATTTTTCCCAAATGTACGGTCTGATAGACAGGGTTTCCAATATTGTGGCTAAATCTTGGACTATGATTGTTTCCCGAGCTTGGTGAGTCCTCATGCTTTGAGGATAGAGTTATTGTTTTTAGTTTCTTTCACGTTCTTCCCTTTTTGAACATGATGTATGGGCTAGGCCCAATTACATTTTGTTGTGTTAGATGGCTATGATGAGACATGAGCCTAGACTTTCGCTTTTCATTTATAAAATGTTTTGAACTTGGACTATTGTTTTACTTTAATTGTTATATTTCTTATGCTATGAGAGCTAAGTGGCTTGTATGGAGTCCTTCAAGCTTCTATACGATATGTTACATCTAAGGGGTACCCCTGGGTCGTGACTTAGGGCTTGTCCTAGTAACACTTATAATAGTAGAGGCTTATTTTTCAGACTTAGTATGATTACGCATTTACAGGCTTTGTACTTTGTTTTGGTATCATGTTGAGTTCAGGTTTTGATATTTATATTCCACTTATCTCTTTGTTTCTATTATGTTGATATCTTAGTGTAATGCTTATGCTAAGCGACTTGTTTAGGATCTATGGGATCTTATTTGTCATGTCACATCTAGGGGTAGTTTTGGTTGTGACAAAAATACATAAAAAAAACTCAATGTACACTTGTTATGCATTTCTCATTTCTTTACTTTTTAAAAACGTCAAGACAAAAGTATGTGGCGCAAAAGCCCGTATGTACATCCTCATCCTCACGCAATCAATGGGTTTCTAATAAACTCCAAGAAGAGTCTAAGGTGATGTTCAATGTTATTTCTTCAGAGGAGTACTACGACTTGTTTGGGGATGGGCCCTTCATAGCAGAGAAGGCCCTCAATTTTGATGGATTGGTTGAAGTTGTCCAGAATAACGCATGGCAACTTATAGAACGTATGTGGTTTTCATTGCTGGATGCCCCTGATGACTACTATCTAGAGGTAATTCATGAATTCTATGAAGCATACCAAGCCACACATGACACCTTGGGGCATAAGGGAAATGTTGGAAGGTTTTTGTGCTTAACTTCAGTCAAATTTTGAGAAGGTAAAGGTGGAAAACACCCAAAGGCCATAAATTCGTTATACTTGGATGAACCATTAACAGTTGCAGAGGTTTATGCCAAGAAGATTGCAATGAAAAGTGATTGGTTTTCATGGGTGGTGACAATAATTTGTGCGCGGTTCTAACTGTTGGCACTAAAGAAAAGAAGATCTTCCGATAAGACTTGTCATTTAAAGTCAAAGTGTGGCTTGACTTTATTTGTGCCCACATCATGCCATTTAAGAATGATCAACGAGTGCCCCAAGAGGTAGTTATTCTAATTACTTGCCTGATGACAAGTATTCACATCAACTTTGGGGAGTTTGTCGCTATATAGATTCACCGGAAAGTCCATCAACAAAATCGATCCATGTCATTCTAGTGCTAATTAGTAAGTTGAGTGATCAGACCAAGATACAATACATTAGCTCGGATGACTTTGTGCCTGCTCGAGGTGGAAAAGAAGATGGATGTTGATGCCCCGTCAATGAAAAGATGAAGAATGCAAACTGAGCCATCTTTTGAGGAGTTGGGACTCAACTCAGGATCAGTCCCAAATTCAAATGCATACGAGACTTTGGTGGAGGCCACTTACAAAATTAGGAAGAAACTTTACATGTTAACTCAAACACTGCACCAAATGATGGAGAAGACTGCACAAGACTTTATGAAAGGGTTAGTTAAGGCTTCTTTTGCTCCCAAGAGTAGATGAGGGGGCAGTGAGAGAAATAACAAGTTTATGGAGAGAGGCTAGATAACCTTACCGCTCGGGTTGAGGAGCATGATAAAAAAAAAGGGAGTTCAGTTGATTTGTCAGCATTGGGGCTGACTGATTAATAACGTTTCAAAGATACTTCTTCCAATTCTAAGTGTCAATGATCGTAAATCAATATAAAACCCAACTAAATGAGTTGGGATCGAATCCCATAGGGAGCGGTACGTGTTTAGAATTCAATTAAGAAGTATGAATGTGGTCTAATCTTCCATAGGAATAAACATTATCGAAAAAAGACATATCAAATTAAAGGGGTGACACGAATGTCAAATGTGGGGAATTGGTTGTAATTATCAACTACAAACAGTCACAAACGATTTGAAATAACAATAGGGACATAGATTCTCGGGATGTGATCGATTATAGGCAAATATAGATATATGGGTAATTGAAACTACTAGTAAATAGCTGAAAATCAGTGAGTACGCTAGACTATAAGGGGGTAGCTTTCTCTCGAACAACTACCCCGAATCATGTGATTTCTTTCGAACATCAACAAGCATGACAATGAAGAACAACCCACACCTTAATTCATCCACTATTTCGAACTAGATGGGTAGGATTGGGTTTAGGATTCACTCTCTCGAGCTAAACTCAACTCAACCCAATACCCACAAATCATGAATCAATAATCTTAGTTCTAAAACCTCTCTCTCGAGCAAGCCAAGAACACAAAAGTAGAACTGCATTTGCAACTACAATTCATAAATTAAACTTCAATTAATGATTAAACTCATTTTCAAACAACATTTAAACTAGTAATTAACAATACCCATAAAGTAATTCAACCCATAATCACATGATCACACCCCAAGAATTGGGGTTTTACCCAAACATCATAAAAATGTAAAAATCGTTACCAAATCGACTAGCAATCAACTGGTAAGAGGTATTTAAGATTTACAATGCTCCAATTCGGGAAAAATTCGAAACCCACTTGCAAAAATCTCCAAATTGAGAGTCTCAAAACCTTTAAGTCTACTTAGAGACTTTAGAGAAAACTGTTCTAGACTAAAAATGGAATAATAATCCTCTAAAATTCGATAAAATTTGATAATAATTAATGTTCAAAATGTAATTTATAGTCACCGAAAATAACCTACGAAGGACCACTCGGTGAAGTAAGTTGGGCTAGCCGAACCACTCAGCGAGCTGCCCTTTGACCTCTTCAATCGCCTAATTGCCTTAGCATTCAACATCATCGAGGTCTGTAACTTTGGGCGATTTGTCTTTGGTTCGCGGAACTGCTCGACGATTCGCTGACTACTCCTTTTCATCGCCAATTTGGTTTCTTCCTTCAGGGATTGGCACACTGGAACTTTTGGAACTTTACGCGGTCAGGTGAGCCACTAGGCGACACGCCGAGTGCTCTTGGCGATCCTCAGGCTCGCCATTCTTCATTTCTTCAGCTTGTTTTGTTCCTTTTTGCCTGTTAGTGTCCTATCTTTGGTCCTCAATCCATATACCTGAAAATCAAGGGTTAAACATCAGTTTATAACACAAATTAAACATTTGAGGACACTAACTCTATAAACAAAAATCCCTAAATGAGTCCAAATCCAGGACTCATCAACACCCCTAACTTAAACTTTTGCTTGTCCTCAAGTAAAACTCAAGTTCAGCAGTTCAAAAAAGATGTCTCAAACAGTGTTGCATAAGACTCAACAAGAATGCACACAACAAGACTCAACTTACTCATGCAATGATCAATTGTGCACTCAAAGATTCAAATTGTGACTCACCATTATCAAAGATGCTCAAGTTCACAATATCTGCTTCAAATGCAAGTTCAAGCTCAACAAAGGTACTCAAATGCCCTCACAACAAAGTTGGTTCCATATTCACACACAATTCTTCAAAAATTTATAGTTCCGAAATCACATACAACTCTCACACTCACAAAGATGAACACATGCATGACATCACCCATAGGTTTGCCCTTATTTTCCAATCAACATTCGTTTTAGCTCACTCAAGATCACAAAGGTCTTTTCAAGGCTTGTAATGGTGCTGAGTGTAAAAGGTATGGTCATTTAGGCCCAGTGACTGCTACCCTCATGAAGTGTGGCAAGCCCCTCACTTTCTTCCTTTTCTTTAACATTTCAAATATGCTCATAATTCACCCCATTATTCACTTTCAAACGGATTACCGGATACCCCATTTATTTTGCAATTTCACTACTTTATTTCACCACTTTTTCATTCATTTTCTTTGCTTCTTTTTCTCTTTTTTTAACACGCAAGGGTTCCATCTTTTTCAACACCATTCTCAAAGGGGAATTTATCACACTTCTTGATTTTCCTTCTCTTTTCACCACACCCCCAACATAGAGTTCCATATTCACACAATGTTTAAAGTAATATCAACACACACGGCATTGACACTAATATTAAACAAGACTCCACACTTTCGCTAGTGTTCAATGTTCATCACAAGAGATTCACTCGATAACCGGCTAGTTGCAACGAGATACAAAAAGTCCACACATTGTCTATGCAACTTTATTTGGCCTCATCATAGCCGTACATTCATTTGGTTCAATTAAGAGCACTATTTATGTCATTGATATACCGTGAGTTTACGATATTTCTAATACATTTCACTTACAAGTTGTGTGTGCCTAGGGCCTTTTTGTATTGGTTTTTATGGGTTTTTATCATATTTTGCAGGAAAGATGTTCAGGCGTGGAATTAAAGAGACAACTGAAAGGAATGCAGAAAAGGGCATCTACGGAGGTGATCTACGGACCGTAGGTCCATTGACGCTCCGTAGATGGTGGTCGTAGATCAGCAGCCAAAGCATGGAAGGGAAATCAGGGAAATCTGACCAAGTGTGGAACCACGGTGACCATTGATCTACGGACCGTACTGTTAATCCGTAGATTGATACTGCGAGGGTTCCAGTACCTGATTTTTGAAGATTTCAAGTATGGAGCAACGGAGAGGGATTGACGAACCGTAGATCGATCTACGGTCCGTACTGCAATTCCATCGTTTGCTTCAGAGAAGATGATTTTTGGAAGCTGAAATATTTTCTAAGTCTTGGCTGACGGAAGGGACTCACGGACCGTAGATCCATTGACGGTCCGTGAGTCAGTCTCGTGGAATAAAGACGCGTGCCTGTAAAAAACTTTCCTTATTTTGGTCCCTTTTTTATTTAGGACTTGTTTTCTATAAATAGGGCATGTAAACCTCGTTTTTGGGGGTTAGACATTATTATTTTTATTCTAGTTGTTGACTTGGGAGATTAACTTGCAACTTTAGCAATTCATAATTTTCCTAAGTTTGTTTTGAAGATTTTGGGGTTGCAATTCAAGTTGAATTTTTGGGCTTATTATTCTTCTTACGTAAGTTCATAATTATTTTATCTAAAACAATGAATTGTGTTCATACGATTATGGGTAACTAAACCCCATAACTAGGGTTGTGGGAACCATGAGCGATTAACAAAGTATGAATAGTAAATAAGAAATTCTTGAATAGTGTTTTGCATGCATTGATAATTATTTCGTTTAGAAGTCTTTTTAACAAGTGCACGCGTTAGAACTCGCCTTGTTGCTACTTGCCGGACCAAGGAGGTAATCAACAAGAAAAGAATTATCAACATAGATTTAGTCTGATACAATCTAATAGGCTAGTGTCGATTGATGCGAAGTAATAACTAAGCCAAACATCGATTATGATGTCTAATATGAGGTAAAGGTAAGGGTTAGTAAATTATACACACGTAGTCGGACCAAGGTGTGGGGTGAAATTCTCTAGATGCCGGACCAAGGAT
>JAJOOO010026919.1:0-22417 GCA_029582685.1 Solanum piurae
CGACCTAGCCCCATGGACCATGGGTGGGTCCATGAGGCATGCTGCAGGTCTGTGGTTCATGGCCTGCAGCTCCTCATTATTGACCTTGACCCACGACCTAGCCCCATGGACCATGGGTGGGTCCATGAGGCATGCTGCAGGTCTGTGGTTCATGGCCTGCAGCTCCTCATTATTGACCTTGACCCACGACCAGGTCCGACGAGGCGTGGATGGACCTACGCCCAATAGGTCCCATCTGTAGGTCATCAACTTGGGCAGTTTTGGGCAGATTTGG
Organism: Solanum piurae; assembly: GCA_029582685.1. Classification (NCBI taxonomy): domain Eukaryota; kingdom Viridiplantae; phylum Streptophyta; class Magnoliopsida; order Solanales; family Solanaceae; genus Solanum; species Solanum piurae. The sequence goes on from JAJOOO010026919.1 coordinate 275, forward strand.
GGTTAGGCTTTAGGGTTCTCCTCAAGGACCCTTGGTTGGTCCTTGGGGAGTCGTACCTTGATGTTTAACCCCAAAACCCTTCATCCTAAGTAGGGAATCCATTTTACAATTCTAAACTACACATCGAACTGTAAATCTCTCACGTAAGGCTTTGCTTTCACCTACTAGTTGTTTGGGTGTTACAATTATCGATTGTTAGATTGATGCAGAAATTCCCATTACCATTCTTAGCAACCGAGAGAGCGTTGGTGGATGTTGAAAGTGGGAATTGAAGTTCTCGGTGAAGGAAGATGAAGTAACCTTTAATATGTGTAAGTCAATGAAGCACCCAAGCAATATTCACGTGGTCTCGATTATTGATGTAATTGATGAAGTGGTGGCCAGTGTAAGCCATTTGATGTGCATGAGCGAACCACTTGAGGTTGTGCTTGCTAACTATGATGAGTTTGAAGTCCATGGTTAGGATGAGGTAGTAGCTGCCCTTTTGGGTTTGGGGGAATATTCAAAGACTCCATTGAAGCTGGATATTGATCTAAAAATTTGAGAAAGTCCTCCCGCAAAGCCATCAATAGAGGAACCACCGAAGCTTGAGTTGAAATGTTTACTTCCCATCTACGATATGCATTCTTAGGGGAAAATAACACCTTACCTATAATCATTACAACTGATTTGCTTGAATGGCAAGTAAAATTGCTTCTTGAGGTGTTGAGAAGACATATCAAAGCTATAGGATGGACTATCGATAAAATAGTGGGCATTCCTTCCGGTATTTGCACTCATAATATTCAGCTTGATAGTGAAAGTAAACCGAGTGTTGAACATCATCATAGATTGAACCCACCGATGCAAGAGGTGGTAAAAAAGTAGATACTAAAGTGGTTGGATGCAGGTGTGATCTACCCTATTGCGGATAGCAACTGGGTAAGTCTGGTACAATGTGTACCAAAAAAAGGAGGCATCACAGTAGTCCCAAATGAAAAGGGGAGCTTGTGTCTATGAGACTGGTAACTAGATGGCGAGTATGCATGGATTACCGAAAGTTAAACTTGTGGACTGAAAATGATCACTTTCCCATGTCTTTTATAGATCAAATGCTTGATCGACTTTCATATAGAAGATGGTATTTCTTTTTGGATTTGTACTCTGTTTATAATCAAATCTCTATTGCTTTGGAAGACCAAGAGAAAATCACTTTCACCTCCTTGTATAGAATGTTTGCTTTCAAACGGATGTCGTTCGGGTTTGTAATGCTCCGGCAACGTTTCAATGTTGCATGCTATCTATTTTCATTGACATGGTTAAAGATTCAATGGAAGTATTTATGGATGACTTCTCAGTCGTGGCTGATACTTTTGAATCATGTTTAGCACACTTGGAGCAGGTCCATCAAAGATGGGTGGAGACAAATTTGGCCCTAAATTGGGAGAAATGCCACTTCATAAATAGGTAAGGTATAGTTCTTGGTCAGAAAGTGTCTCAAAAAGGTTTGGCGGTTGATAAATAAAAGATTAAAGAGATTGAGAAGTTACCACCAGCAATCTTGGTGAAGTGTATTTGTAGTTTCTTGGGGCATGCCGGCTTTTACCAGAGGTTCATCAAAGACTTTTCAAAAAAAATTGCACACCCCTTATGCAAACTTTTGGAGAAGGAGGTGAAATTCAACTTTGATGATGCGTGTATGGTGGCCTTCAACTGTTTGAAAGAAAAATTGATCTCCACCCTGGTTATAATTAGTCTCGATTGGTCAGCACCCTTCGAAGTGATATGTGATGCAAGTGGTACGGCATTACGTGTCCTGTTGGGGAAAAAATGCAACAAACTATTCCACCCCATTTACTATGCAAGAAAAACTTTGAATGGTGTTCAACGTAACTATACAGTTACAGAGCAAGAATTACTTGCGATGGTATATACGTTTGAGAAATTTTGGGCATAATTTCTAGGCACTTAAGTGGTTGTTCACACTGATCATGCTACTCTACATTATTTGATGGCAAAGAAGGATGTCAAGCCAAGATTGATAAGGTGGGTGCTATTATTGCAAGAATTTTACTTTGAAGTCAAAGATAGAAGAGCTTGTGAAAATCAGGTGGCTGACCACCTATCAAGATTAGAAGGCAAGGATAATCACGAGCTGGAGGTAGACATAAATGATGCCTTTCCCGATGAACATGTATACACATTAACTCTACAACAAATCCCTTGGTGTGCTGTTTTTTCTAACTATGTAGTGTGTGGGCTGATACTAGAGGAACTGAACTTCTATCAACAAAAGATGTTTTATTCGATGTCAAGAAATCTTTTTGGGATCACCCTACTTATTCAGAGAGGGTGCAGACCATATCATTCGGAGATGTGGACTGGAACAGGAATTCAATGAAATTCTCCATGCTTGTCATTCTTCACCGGTTGGGGGTCATGATGGTGGAGTGCATACAACTGCTAAAATTTGTCAAAGTGGTTACTACTGGCCATCCCTTTACAAAGATGTTCATGAATTTGTTAAGAAATGTATGCAATGTCAAAGACAAGGTAGATTATCCAGAAGACATGAGCTTCATCTAAAACCTATTTTGGAAGTTGAATTATTTGATATTTGGGGAATAGATTTCATGGGTATATTTGTGAGTTCGTTTGGTAATAAGTACATTTTGATAGAAGTAGATTATGTTTCTAAATGGGTAGAAGTTGTGGCACTACCAAACAATGAAGGGACAAGTGTTGTTCAGTTCCTAAAATGCTACATCTTTGCTAGGTTCGACAGTCCTCGGGCTATTATTAGTGATGGTGGATCCCATTTTTGCCATAGCTTTTTGTATCCGCATTGATCAAATATGGGGTGAAACATAAAGTATCAACACCATATAATCCTCAAACGAGTGGCCAAGTAGAAGTTTCAAATCGGGAGATTAAGAATATCTTGGCTAAGACCGTAAATGCAAATAGGACTGATTGGTCTTAAAAGTTAGATGATGCTCTGTGGGCATATCACACCACCTACAAGACACCAATCGGTATGTCTCCATATCAACTAGTCTTTGGGAAATCTTGTCATTTACCAGTTGAAGTGGAACACAAAGCATTATGGGAATTAAAGGCTCTGAATCTGGATTGTGCAAGGACTTCAAAAGGAAGAGTAGATCAGCTAAATGAATTGGATGAATTCACGTTTAGGTCCTATGAAAGTTCAGCACTCTACAAGGAAAATATTAAGAAGTGGCATGATTCTAGAATCCTTAGGAGAGAATTCCGACTTGGAGACTGGGTGTTGTTGTATAATTCTTGACTAAGACTCTTTTCCGGGAAAGCACAAATCCAAATGGTCAGGCCCATTTAGAGTAACACGAGTGTTCACTAATGGAGCAATTGAAGTCAAAGGTAAAGAAGGCCCTGCCTTCAAAGTGAATGGGCAACGCTTGAAACTATACTTTGGAGAATTCCATGAAATTTCTATAATTGAAGTGGTGTATCTGGAATATTCTTGCGAGCATTTCCACGTCGTGCCACGACATTAAATAAGGCACTTCTTGGGAGGCAACCCATGTGTTAGTTTGTTGAATAATGTGTGCTGAATGTGTAGGTGTAGGTGATTTTGTGAGGAAAGACTCCATTGGTGAGTCGTCGATCCAATTCGGCGATTACGAATTTGGTCGCCTTTCTGGTGTCAACAATGGGTTGCGACACTGGAACATTAGGCAGAATGCTTGTACCACTTGGCAAATCGCCGAAGTGATTGGGCGACCCGACTTTCACCGCCTTTTTCCCGTACATGAACTGATTGCACACTAGAAATTTTGGTGAGCTCTAGACCATTGGGAGAATCGCCAAGCAATTCGGGGACTCCAACAAGTTATTTTCCAAATGGGCGCCTAGTGAAGATTCCTTGTCACCCTACTCTGCGTGTTTAAGTGGCAGTAGTTTACCTTTGTTTTTGTTATTGTTTGTTCTCTATTCACATTGGGGACTATGTTGAATGCTTTTGGTGGGGGTTGTACGTGTTTGGTTATTGAGTCCTTTGTTCTTTCAAAAGTTATTTGAGTATCGATTATGATCAATATCGATGACTTTAATAGTGCTCCTTATTAAACGAAATGCATGCACGGCTATGATGAGGCCAAATAAAGTTGCATAGACAATATGTGGACTTTTTGCATCTCGTTGTGACTAGCCGGTTATCGAATGGAGTCTCTTGTGATGAGCATTGCACACTAGATCGAATGAGTCTTGTTTGATATTGATGCCAATGCCTTGTATGATTAGCTTACCTTTAATATTATGTATGATGACACCTAGAATTTGTCTCGTTGGTCTTGTTGACTAAGTGATGCAAGCACTTGAAATGATCTTAGGGAACAATTTTGAAGAGTGAAACAATTTGACAATATACCTCTTTTTTGGCCAACCTTATGAGATGTGTGAACCTTGATTTAACCCCCTTGAGCCTTACCCTTTTTCTTGGAAGAAACTTGAACAATTGTGATCCTTCTTTACCCATTCACCCATAACTCTCATGAATGTGTTTGTTTAAATTGCCAACTTAGGCCAAAAGCCTAAGTTGGGGGTGTGGTGAAAAGAGAAGGTAAATCAAGAAGTGTGAAGAATTTCCCTTTAAGCCAATGGCCTTGAGAAAGATGGAACCCCTCCATATTAAAAAAACTAGAAAGAAAAGAAGAAAGCAAAAGAAAAAGTTGTGAAAGTTTCAAAAGAAATGGGGTATCCAGTAGTCCGTGTGAATTGTGAATATTATCAAATTATTGAAGAAAGGTAAGAAAATGATGTCCAGACCACATTTTATGAGGGTAACGACCAGTGAGCCTAAATGACCATACATTTACACTCAGCCCCGTTACAAGCCTTTAAAGACATTTGTGATCTTGAGTGAGCTGAAACGAGTGTTGATTGGAAAATAAGGGCAAATGTATGGTTGAAGTCATGCATGTGTTCATATTTTTGAGTGTCAGAGTTGTATGTCATTCCGTAACTATAAATTGTTGAAGAATTGTGTGTGATTATTGAATCATCTTTGTTGTGAGGGCATTTGAGTACCTTTGTTGAGCTTGAACTTACATTTGAAGCGAGTATTGTGAGCTTGAGAATCTTTGGTAATGGTGAAGTCACAACTTGATTCTTTGAGTGCACAATTAATCAATGCATGAGTAGTCGAGTCTTGCTATGTGCATTCATGTTGAGTCTTTTGTAGCACTATTTGAGACATCCTTTTTGAACTGCTGAACTTGAGTTTTACTTGAGGACAAGCAAAATTTTAAGTTGGGGGTGTTGCTGAGTCTGAGATTTGGACTCATTTAGGGCTTTGTTTACATAGGTTTAGTGTCCTCAAATGCTAAATTTGTGCCATGAACTGATGAAAAATCCTTGATTTTTAGGTATACGGGTTGAGGAAGAAATCTAGTACATTAATAGGCCAAAAGGACAACACAAGCTGAAAAAAAAAAAAAAAAAGCAAGCCTGGCGATCTCCAAGAGGACTTGGCGGATCGCCAAGTCACTCATTGATCGCCTAAAGTTACTAAACATTGAGCCTCAAACAGGAAGAAATAAGGCAAACTGCATTCCCTATCAGCGACTCGCCGACTGCTTTGGCGAAGGATGACCATGTTGCCGAAAGTACTAATTGAGACCAAGATGATTTCAAATTAGTGAGCTAAAAGACTAAAGTGTGCATCACAGAAATGATCGGCGATCTCAATTTAGATCGCCTAAAATCATAGTGTTTGAATGATGAAAATGTGCAGAAAGAAGGCGAGAGGAATGATGATCGGTGAGTCACCAAATGGTTGGCGAAGCCCGACTTTCCGCGCCGATTGGCCCCAAAAATCCAAACCTCAAATTAGTATAAATTGATTTTTGGAAGAGAGAGAAAGCATTCAGAAATCATGAGGAACAAAAGAAAGAGAGAAAAAACAATGCTATTGTTGATTTTGAGTAATTTTCAAGAATTTTCATTTGGGTATTGTAATGGAGGAGACATTACTCATTTTATACTTTTGATTTTCAAATACCCAGCAATGGAGTATGTAGCAGGTATCGAATTTCATCCTTTTAACATGATTGGCTAAAACCCCAATCTTAGGGGTTTGACAATGTAACCAATTAGTGCATTTGACTTAATGGGGGTGCTAGTAATTATCGATTTTTGGTGTCAATTTGAAATGGGTCTGAGTTATTATTGTGGTTTAACTCCTATATTGTATGTTTAATGCAATATACCTCAGGGTTTTATGCTTTCTTTAGAGAGAAGTGTATAGCTAATGTAGTAGCTTGGCATTCATAGCTAGTGGGTCATGACAGTTTCAGCTTGACAAAGTGAAACTCAAGATTCATCCTTTGTATCTAGCTCGAGAGAGTAAATTTGATGAGATCATGGGCTATTCTTCTTATGGAGTACGTTGAGGTTCGAAAGAACTCAGTGGAAAAAAGGTAATTGTTCGAAAGAAAAGTTCCTTACATAAAGTCCATCCTACCCATGACGAATTAACATTTTTGGTTAGTGATTTGCACCCGTTGAGTAAAACTCTGCAGTTGGTTAGTCAATCCCCCAAGCATTGTCTCTTTATTTGAGTGTTCTTTGTTGATTGTTGAAGTGGTTTTGTAGTCTAAGAGATGCTCGTTTGGAATAGTGATTACGTCATCGAATTTTGTTTATAATTTCCTAAAACCTTTATTCCTTCAGCTGCAAAAGTCACCGTTATAACTTCATAGTCAAATTCAAAATAGAACTACTTTATGTGGGATCGACCCCAACTCATTTAGTTGGGTTTCAGACTCATTTACGATCGTTGACACCTAGAATTGGATGAGGTGTTCTTGAAACATTAAATCACTGAGGTATCTTCTTACCTATCCCCTTGGGTTGTGTCTATCTTGTTTTGTATCTATCTTGTTTTAAATGCTTATTATTGTGAATGTTGGCTTTTGATTAATGTTTGTTTTTTATCCAAAACAAAAAAAAATATCACCTCCTTATTTTTGTATTAATCATTGTGTGGCTGTTCTGTTGTATATTTGAGTATCGGTTACGATAAGTACCGATGACTTGAGTAGTGCTCTTGATTGAATGATATATTTGTGCAATTTAAATGAGGCAAATTTGACTTGCATAAGTAATGTGTGAACTCTTAGCATCTCATTGTGACTAACCAATTTTTGAAATGAGTTTTGTGATGATTGTTGCACGCAAGCTAAATTTGTAGAGTCATGATTGATGATTGTGTTGAATGCCTTGTGTGGTGAGATTTCCTTGAAATAGGTGTTTGGTGATACCTAGAACTTGCCTGGTTGGTCAAACTGACTAACATTAGTGAATGAAAGAAATGATCTTAGGCACAATTTTTTAAGAGTTAACCAAATTGCTATTATACCTCTTTGTGACCACCTTGTGAGAGTATGAACTGAGCTTTACACCATTTGAACCTAACATTTTCATTCGACGAAACATGGACACATTTTCCCTCTTTCCTCCCCACCTAAAATCTTCATAAAGCATTGGTTTGTTGGAATAGCCAACTTAGGCCAAAAGCCTAAGTTGGGGGTGTGGTGAAAAACGGGGAGAGTCAAGAAGTTTGTGAAATTCACCCTTGAAGGATTGTGTTGAAAAATAAGGAACCCCACATATAAAAAAGGTGAAGAGAAAAGAAAAAGAAGAATAAAAGTGAAAAAAATATTGCAATGCAATTCATTCATGGATAAAAGAAAAGGGGTGTCCAATTAGTGTTATCATGAATCTTTGTGCTTCAAAGTATGAAAGTACTTAGGGTGAATAAGGAAAATCAAAAGAATGGAAGAAAAGGAGAAGAAGTGAAATGAAAGTCATGCTTCATGAAGGAAGAAGTCACTAATCCAAAATAATCATACTTCTACCCTCAACCTCGTCACAAACCTTGAAAGACCTTGCTTTTCTTGATTGAGCCGACTGACATGTTGATGGGATATGGGGCTCCTTCTTTTTCAACACAATCCTTAATTCTTAAATTTTGATAACCTTTGTGTGGGCATGGAATCATTCTTGATGTGAGTGCATTTAAATAATCTTGTTGAACTTGAATTTGCATTTGAATTAAGCATTGTGAGCTTGACTTCTATTTGATGATGACTAGTCACAATTCGAAACTTATAGTGCACAATAAAACATTGCATTGGTAGATTGAACCTCGTGTGCATTCATGTTGAGTCTCAAGTAGCAGTATTTGTAGACATCCATGTTGACCTGATTGATATTGTGTTTTACTTGAGAACAAGCAAAAGTTTAAGTTGGGGGTGTTGATGAGTCTGGGATTTTCACTCATTTAGGGCTTAGAATCCAAAGATTTAGTGTCCGCAATGCCTATTTTAGGCTCATTATTGATGTTAAAATGTTAATTTGCAGAAGTGAAGGCAAATGAGCAAGGTAAGGACATTACAAGGCAAAAACAAGCGAAAACAAAAAAAGTTGAAGGAAACCAAAAATGATACTCGCAAAAGCCACTAACCGAGCCGCCGAGTGGACCTTTAGCTCGCCTAAAGTTCCCGAAGGCCAGCCCATGGAAAAAACCAAACTTGACGAGCAAACTGGTGTTTCGGCGACACACTGAACAGATCGGTGAGCCCGATTTTAATTGCCTAAAGTTACTGAACAATTTGACTGAAAAAGGAATGCCAAAAAGGCAAGCAGAGGAGAACTTGGCGCATCGCTGACCTGGTCGGCGAAGCTCGACTTACTTCACCGAGTGAGTTTGATGTTGAAATTTTGGAAATGTATAAATGCAAAAAAAAATTAAAAAGAAGGCAATTCCCACATTGTCCTGTTCTGGGTTTTTGAGCTTGAACATTCTAAGACATCATTTTTACACTTTTTAGTAGAGATTTAGGGTTATTTGACTTTTAGCTTCAATTTCAGCATTTGGAGACTTGTGGATTGTTGTCCAACCTGATGGAAAACTTCATTGGTAACGATTTCTTGTTCTTTATTATGTTTGGCTAAAACCGCATTCTTGGGGGTGTGATTATGTAGTTGAATGCTTTAATTAGCCTATGGGTGTTGATATTTATGGATTTTATTGTTGATTCGAAGTGAATTCAATTAATAGTTTGTGTTTTAATTGAGGAGTTGTAGTTGTAAATGCAATTTTGGTACTCTAAGCTTGCTTGAGAAAGAAGTATTAGAGTTAAAATTATTAATTGATGATTGTAGTGATTGTGTTGTTATGGATTTAGCTTGAGAAGGTGGGTATGAATGCAATCTGATATATCTAGCTTGAAAGAGTAGATTGATTAAGGTAATTGGTTGTTAATACATGTTGTGCTTGTTGAGGTTCAAAAGAACTCACTTAATTCGTGATTGTTGATTGAGAAATGGCTATTTCACCCAAAGCTAGCCTATCCACTGAGATTGAATGACTTTTGGTAAATAATAATCACCCATTTTGCAAAATTGGCATTCAATTTATCACACTCCTAAGAAACCCTCTCTATTTGATTACCCCTGATTTTATTAGTCATAATTTGGTTGCCCAAATACCCCTATTTGACAGTAACTGTCAAAACATTGTCATTTATTTTATGGTTGCAAAAATGTCTAGATTTACGAACGAATAGAACATTATTTCACTTCTTAATCGAATTTGTTACCTATCACTCCCTGTAGTATCGACCCCAACTCTAAGCTGGGCTTATACTTGTTAGAGACCACCTACACTTAGAATCGGATGAAGTGTATTTGAGTGTTATCAACGACTATGTCAACCCGATCTAGAATGAGAAAAGTCACCGTCATCAGTCCTTGCCCTCTTCGACTTCCTAGATTTCTCCTTTATTTTCCCCCTTCAATTTGTTTGGGATGTATCATTAGATGAAAGATCTCCATCTCTTTGATCAATATGGTAGTTTGTCACTCTTTGACCACTATTTCAGACAGACCAGATACTAACTTACTCATCCTTGCCCTAGAGTTAGAAACTATAGTCGGAGCATACTTAACCAATTAAGTGAACTTCAAAGATACTCTTTCGGACAATTCCTTAACGAAGATTAATGAAATCAAGCACCCCGACCTCTCTTATCTCAAGCGAAAAAATGGTCAAGGATAGCCCCTTTGAATTTCTCCCAATCATGATGATCCGCATCAATATCCCACTCTTTTTTCCATTAGTTGAACCAACCTTGAGCAACACGTTTGAGTTGATAAGTAGTCAATTTTCCTTCTATACCGTTGACTGTCCCATGATCTCCATGGTCTTGTAAATATCATCATTGAACTCTTGAGGATCCTCTTTAACTTCGACTTATGAAACTCTGGGGATTCATCCTAATGAAGTCTCTTGCCATTATCACTATCATACCCACATTTGGGTTCACGGGAGCAATGGCCTCTCTATTAGCTTGGGTCGTCATAGCTTGAGCCAATACTTGGAAATCGGCTCAAAATTTGGCATAAGTCCCTTTCTCATCCAAAGGAACGAACGGCACTTGAGGAACATTGGGCTCCACATTCCTGCTTGTGTTAGCTCTTCAAGGAGGCATATCTTGAATAACATCAAACAAGAGTTAGGAAAAAGACATTTATAGAGATGAACTCTATGGCACGACTTTAGAGTACTAAAATAAGTGAAGTTTCCTAAATGCCTCGTAGCCTCCTATTCATAAATGTGACGCGCTTCACAAACAAGACTCTACTTAACATAGATTATTAGACATCCTAGAATTTTTCTAAAACCTTATAATCTGAATACCAAGTTTGTCATGACCCAAAGTACACCCTAGATGTGACATGACAAATAAGACCTGGAGAGATCCTAAATAATCCACTTGACATAAGCATGACGTAATAGAAAGACAACAAGGAAGAATAGGCGATAAAAGTCTCATATAATAGGAAATCTGAATATAAGTGTGGAATACTAAAGTGTGTCTAACATTTTAAGAGTAGTTGAGACGTAACCCATACACTACATAAAAGTTTGAACATGAAAATACAATACAAGAAATAATGCATTGGTAGATTTTTCCTCGGAGCATGAGGAATCACCAATCAAATGTACTAGTAGACCAGTCCAAGATAGCCATGAGTGGGAGGAAGAACATCAGATCCTATATTGTAAGATAATATAGCCACAATTCTGCATTAGTAAATTGAATGTACTATGTAAGGAGAAATGCATGAAAATATAGGCATGATAATTTCATGACTTTAAAAATGATATGTACAACCAAGTAAAATATAGTAAAAGCCTTTAAAGAATGCTTGAGTCATAATCAAGGTCAATGCATACTTAAGACAATTTGAGAAACTTTCATAGATTCATTGAAAAAACGTAGTACATTTGTGGGATATTTACCGCTAACTGGCAATAAGACCATGTGACCAATAACATGGAATCTAGCATGACCCCCTCATTGAAAAGGGAAACTACTTGCAAAGGTAGAATTCTTTCACATTCACTCATAATTGCTATTGTGGATCTATTAGCTAGGTCATTTAAGACAATACTATGGGGAAACTTAGTTTGGGACAACAAAATTGCTTCTAAATACCAAACCTCTACTAGCAGTAGGGCCTCAATTCCAAAGTCTTCTAGGTGCTAAGTAAATCCGAATGAAAAATACAAAATCATATTCATAATCAAAATACTTCGAAGGGCATTATTAAGATTACCAATCCAATCATAAGTTCATGTAAGAGTAGATCTTTTCAAATCGTGATTTCATAAGACTTTCATATTAGACAATTACCTTTTTAAGCATCTAAATCATGATTTCATTCATATGTGGGAAAAACCTTTCACAAATCATTAATATTTTTCTCAAAAACATCTTTATTTTATAAATCATATTTTTTTTCATAAAACATGCATAACTTTCATAATCATAATTCATAGATTTATAAGCTTCGTCAGAAATTCATCATGACGATCAAGTAAAAAGTATGGGTCCACATTAAATCGATTGAAAACCATGTAATTGAGTCAAACCATGCATAATAAGATTGAAATTAAACAATTGAATCATAATAAATAGGACCCATAGAAATTGGCATGAAACCCTAAAAGAATTGGGTGAAATTGAACTTGGAGATTGAGAGTCTTTTAGGACCTAATGGATGAAGAGATTCCATTGGTGAATTTCCATATACCTTGATTATCAAAGTCTTAAGAATGAAATAGGTTTAACCCTTCAAGATTGAAACCCTAGCTTTACTTTCTTGAGCTTGAGGGAGAAATAAAGAGGATGAACTTCAATGAAAATTGGGGTTTTGAGAGAAAGAGAGGGTATGGGTCGTTTTAGGAATTGAAAATCAATTATAGGACCTATAAATAGGGTCAAAATAACATAGTATACACATTAAATACATAGTAAAGGCTCAAATACCCCTAATAAGACCAACATGCTAGGTCTACGATTTCAACTTACGATCCCTAGGTCTTTCTATGGGCCGTAATGATCAACTATAGAACCAACTTTGGAAACCCAAAATCCATCCAACTTCCTACGAGATCATTCTACAAGTCATCATCTACTCTACAATCTGTAGACCCTTTTCGTAGAATACAAGTTCAAGTTCAAAACTTCACTAAGCCTAGATCCCTTCTACAAAGCCCCTTACGGCCCGTTGAATACCCTACAACTCATTCTGGTCACTTGTAGGTAAAACATCAGAGACTTTACAATTCCAAAACTCAATCCTAGTCATACAACTCTTTCCCTACAACCCATAGGGCTTCTTACCATTTGTAGTTTCAACTTATAGACTTTATATCAATGCCTAGAAAAACACATTTTCCTTTCCATTCTAACTTTACAATTTTTGAGGTGTTATAGTGTGGTAGAGGTGGCAGGTCTTTTGGTAGTGGTTCCATAGATAAGTAGAGTGGAGTTCAGGATACTACTCAGACTATATGTGGTCGAAAGGGATAGTGTTACACATTTACAACTGGACTAGAGGCTGAGGTTTCTAATATTATGATTAAAGGTATTGTCAAGCTTTTCCATCGACCCGTGTCTGTATTATTTGATGTGGGGTCTACTTTCTCTTATCTGACTACCTATTTTACTTTGGATTTTACATGATGTCTGATAGCATACCTATGCTTATTTGTGTTTCTACACTAGTGGGTGAGTCCTTAGTGGTGGATCGAGAGTATAGGTCCTATCTTATTTCTCTGGTTGTGTATAATACCTAGGTAGACTTGACAATTCTGGGTATGGTAGACATTGATATTATTTTAGGTATGAATTGGCTTTCCCTGCATTATGTTATTCTTGATTGTTATGCTAAGGTTGTCACCTTAGCAATGTTGGGTGTCCTGTGAGTTCAGTGGACGGGTGCTAGTTGAGTGAAATTGAGGTTGTACTTATGCACACTCATGGATTCGTGCTTAAGAGTGAGAAATTCTGTTACCTTTGCCTCTCTCAGCTCACAAGGAAATAAATGCCCCATGAAGACACTTTCAAACACCGCCCAGCTCACAATTGGTGTCCCTTCAACCCTGCTCTTTTTCCATTGGTCGTACCAAATCCAAGAAATACCTTTGAGTTGGTACGCAACTAGCTCCACATGCTCAGCATCAACAACATGCTTAACCTCAAACACCTTCTACAGCTCTTCCATAAAGTTCTTTGGTTCCTAAGTAGAATTTGACCCTGTGAATTCTTTGGGGATTCATCCTCAAGAACTCACGGATCCTGGATGTATCAGCCACATCCTGTCAAACCACTCTTTGTTGACCAACTTGGTTGGACACAACTTGACTCAACATCCGGATAGCATCCTAAAACCTAGCATTAGTGTCCTCTCCTTGGATTGCACTTCTGGCGCATTGGGAACTCCTTGATCCTGGGGATCAACATTCCTCCTAGCAGGACGACCTCAAACACGTCTTCATGGAGGCATGATCTAAAAGATACGTGTAAGCATGATATAGAAAGAAACTTTATAGAGTTGAACTCTATCGCACGAAAAGAATATAAAAGAAGTGAGATATTTCATAAATGTTGTAGCCTCATAATTATCAATGTGGCGCATTTCACACCGATAACCAGGACTTTATAGACACAGCTTCATAGAGACCCTAGGGCTCTTGAAACCTGTGCTGTGATACCAAGTTTGTCACACCGCAAGCCTACACCCTGGACATGGCCGGCACTCAAGAACCATTGCTGGCACGCAAGCGAACCCTTGACATGGCTCAATATTCAGCGGAAGACTTATGAAATAATACATGAACTTGAATGTAAAGGTTTCTCAAAAAGTCTCAAAGTAACTAACTAAGAATATTTAGAAAAACATTCAACTAGCTAAAAGAGGCAACTCAAGTCTTAAACATTAACAATTGAAATCGAAAAAGACTTATCAAAACACTGCTATCTATGAAGCCTCTAATAACAATGATAGACGTCAGGACAAGACCCACAACATCTTAATAAGACTGAAGATAAAAGTGGAATCCTCCGGAAGCAATGAGGGTCACCAAAGCTAACTGGAACTACAAGTGGTATCAACATAGCACTTGTTGATGAGCCTGAATACCTGTATCTGCATCATAAAAAGATACAAGCCAAAAGGCATCAGTTCATTGAATGTACGAGCATGCAAGTCGAACTCTAAAGCATAGACATAACTTTGAACTGATAAAAAGGAAAGACATACTTACCTCATCTCATCTCAACTCAACTCAAGAATACTCATCTCAACTCAAGGATACTTAACACAATTCAATATAAGAGCAATAATAAAGATGCAGTATGAAGAATGCTTTCAAAATAGTAGATAATAATTCAATGTATATAAAAATATAATAGTAAACTCTTTACTCTTATTTGAGAGATTCACTAATCGACAATCATCACTAGGAGTTATGTGATGATACACCATCTCGCCCATACTGCAAGAACTTTCCTATACCTTGCCAGAGTTGTCACACCCCTAATCTACCACCAGGATGCGAACACAAGAACTAGGATAACGAATGATCCCAAGCTAACCATGTTGGCATATCATAAGCATACTAAATAAACTGTAGTAAAGAAATATTGTGCGTAAGCTAAATGATCATGTAAACTGAAATGATATACCAATAAACTATCTGAATATATATATAAAAACTTAGATTTTAACAACAACTGAAAGTCAAACTCAAATGCTAAAGCTGAATCTAACTATGTTTTAAATAAGCCTCTAAATGACTACAAGTGATGGGACATGCCCCCACCTTAATCTAGCAAACTGAAACTAAGATTAAAAGTAAAGGAAACATCGATGTCGTCCTCAGAGAATGAGGACTCACCACTGATGTTGTTGAGCTGAAGATTGGGAATTGATCTATGCATAATCTGGAAACTGAGAACTTGAGCCTACATCACGAGAAGATGTAGCGCAGAGTATGCGTCAGTACTTGAAATGTACTTAACATGCATGATAGAATAAAGCTGAACAATAAACATAACTGAACCAAAGCATATATCTGAGCAATGATAAGATATAAGCATGATACTATACTGAGACTACTGAACATGAACTAACTGAATGTAATGACCAAGTTTATAATATTTTGAGACTAAAATTTGAATATAACTGATAACATGGTCAATGCAATAGAATATGATTGTAATGGAGCTACTAATTATCGACATAAGACCATATGATCTAAATGAGGAGTCCGATGTATACACCCCATCGAGAGGACCCAATATACCCTGCTAGAGGTATAAAAGCATGACTGAAGTGATCACTAAAATGTAATGCCCACAGAGGGGACTTATAAACCTATGGGGGTATGTAGTTCTGGGACTATTCAGCTACGCTGAACCCTAGTCAACTCGGTATTAAGCTACTCCCAATTAGAATGTATATATAAGCAATATTATGGCTGAAATGTGAAGTAGTGGATAGCTCAATTACTAACATGCAAACTCATAGAATGCAACCATTATAACTGATAATGTGACATTCGTAAACTGAAGCAGGTATATCTGAAATAACTAATCTAGCATGTGTAATTCATGAACTAAAAGAACTACATAGCTAGGGTTTTGAATATCATAAAAGAAACTAAGCAATAACATGATAATATGATTTGGATTATTCTAACAGCTAAAATCCAACAATTTCTAACATTCAAGAAACCCTAGGTTTAGATAATATTAAGGGAATCAAGATTCTGACTGAAATCTAGGGACCTAATGGGTGAAAGGGACCCACTAGTGAAATCCTACATTCCTGGTGATGAATTTCACGGAGAAATCTTTAGATTTTGGGGCTGGAACTGATGAAAACTAGTTGCCTTCTTGAACTAGGGCTTGGTCAACTTTCTCATATGTTTTTCTCTAAGATTGATCATTTTTTGGTGAATATTTGATTAGGTTAGGTTCTAATTTGTTTACTAGGATAAAACTAACCAAAACCACATAATTTAGGGGTTAAATGATGTAGTTTAGGTGTCCAATCCATAGGGGAAAAGACCAAAATGACCCTACTTTACAAGTCTGATGGGTTGACCACGGCCCCTATGACGGGACATCAAAGGGACCACCAACCGTGGAGTCGGTCGTGGTCCTTGGTCCAGTAGCAGCTGATTTTTGGGTCTCCCTACTACAGTCCACTACACAGATCGTGTACCGTGAAGGTCCTCATGGTCCTTTACATGGGTTAGGGGCTACACTGGTCCAACCTTCACATAAGCCACCAAGGCTTGTCGTTGAGACCACGAACCATGAAGGACCCCGTGGTCTGATGTTTGAGCCTGGTGGATTCTATATGATTTCCAAGAGCACCAGTACGGCTCGTGTGGTGGTCCACAGCCCGTGGAGGGTCCCATAGTCCACCACTTCAAGGCTGGGGTGTGAGTCCATGAACCGGTTGATAGACTATAGTCCCTTTCACGGTCTGTGAACCCTGTCGTGCTTCACCTGGTGCTACTGGTTTTCTTCTACATTTTCTAAATTTGGTTTCCGAGGTGTTACAATATCTCCCCCTTGGGAAAATTCATCCTCAAATAAAGTCTAAACTAGCTGGATAGGGACGGAAAGAGCTGCAAACCGTGCCACTAATTTCTAGAACAAATTTTTGACTGAACTAAGTTCCAAGAACATGCAAATAAGCTGAAAATGCAAGTACAAACTAAAGGAAAGTGATACTAAGATTGAAATTATGCATGAATGACTGAAAAACTGGAGAGGAACTATTACCTCAAGCTGGAATGGAATCGGAAGGAAAGAGATGAGGATACTTTGCCTTCATAACTGCTTCTTCTTCTCAAGTAGCTTTCTCTACGGACAGACTCCTCTACAAAACCTTAACTGAAGGGACTTCTTTGTTTCTCAACCTTCGAACCTGACGATCAAGAATTTCAACTGGTATCTCTTCATAAGTACGACTATATTTCATAGCCACACTTTCTACAGGTACAATAGATGCTGGATCACCCACACACTTCTTCAACAACGAAATTTGGAATATCGGATGCACTACGTTCTACTGACAATTCTAACTCATAAGACACTTTACCAACCCTTTTCAAGATCTTATAAGGGCCTGCATATCAAGGACTTAGCTTCCCTTTCTTGCAAAATCTCATCACCCCCTTCATAGGTGACACTTTAAGAAAAACCCAATCATAAGCTTGGAACTCTAATTCTCTTCTCCTTACATCTGCATAAGACTTCTGGCGACTCTGGGTTGTGTTAAGTGTATCTCGGATGAGTTGCACTTTATCCATAGCATAATGAGCTAAATCTAGCCCTATCAAGGGTGCTTCACCTACTTCAAACCAACCAACTGCAGATCTACATCTATGCCCATACAATACCTCATAAAGGGCCATCTAAATGCTGGAATAATAACTATTATTCTAGGTGAAATCTATAAGAGGAATGTGATCATCCCAACTACCCTTGAAATTGATCACGCAATAACTCAACATGTCCTCTAAGGTCTGAATGGTACGCTCTACCTGGCCATCCATCTATGGATGAAATGTTATGCTAAGATTAACCTGAGTACCAAGCACTTTCTGGAATGACTTCCAGAAATGAGAGGTAAACTAAGGACATCTATCTGAGATAATAGAAAAGAAACCCCATGCAAACTGACTATCTCATTAATGTAAAGCTTGGCGTAGTCCTCTGTTGAATTTGTAGTCTTAACAACCGAAAAGCCCACAGACTTAGTGACTCTATAAACTATCACCCAAATGGATTCATGTTGTCTGCGAGTACAGGGCAAACCTGTGATTAAGTCCATGTTGATCACTTCCCACTTCCAAGTAGGAATGTTGATCTCTTGAGTCATACCTCCTAGTTTATGATGTTCTACCTTCACTTGCTGGAAATTAGGGCACTTAGCCACAAAATCCGCTATATCCCTTTTCATACCATTCTACCAAAATACGTCCCGCAGATCACGGTACATCTTAGTGGCGCCTTGATGAATAGAATATCTGGAATTATGGGCTTCTGCAAGAATCTGTTGTCTCAACTCACCCACCTTAGGAACATATGATCGACCTTAATAGCAAAGCACACCATCTCCCCCTTGGGAAAAAACCTCAACTCTCTGCTGATAGACTACACCCTTTAGTTTAAGAAAAATCGGACCACTATCTTATTTTTTCTTAACCTCCGCTACCAATGAAGATTCTAACCCATTGTGAACTATTACGACCATCTAATATGCTCATAAGACGAAATCCTAAGCGAGCAAGTCTGTGACCATCCTTTGCTAGTTTCTTTCTTTCTTCCTCAACATGTGATACAATACCCATAGATAGTCTACTAAGAGCATCTGCTACTATATTGGCCTTACCAGGATGGTAATGCACACTCATATCATAATCTTTGAGGAACTCAATCCATCTCCTCTGGTGAAGAATCAACTATTTCTGGATAAACACATACTGAAGGCTCTTATGGTCTGTGAACACATCTATATGAACACCATACAAGTGATGTCTCCAAATCTTAAGTGCAAACACCATTGCTGTAAGCTTGAGGTCATGAGTCGGATAGTTTTTCTCATGCACCTTAAGTTGTCTAGAAGTATAAGCTATAACCTTACCTTGCTGCATCAACACACAACCTAGGCCGACTCTAGATGTATCACAATAGATCACATAACCGTCTGAACCCTCTGGTAGAGTAACAATAGGAGTTGTAGTACACCTAGTTTTCAATTCTGCGAAGCTCTTCTCACAATCATCTAACCACTGAAACTTAACCTTTTTTTAGTCAACTTAGTCAATGGAGAGGTTATGGATGAAAATCCTTCTACGAACCTTCTGTAATAACTCGCTAGGCCCAAGAAGCTTATGATATCTGTAGGAGGTAGGTCTGGGCCATTGTTTCACTGCTTCTATTTTTTGAGAATCCACTAGAATTCCTTCGCTAGAAAAAATATGACCAAGGAAAGCAACAAATTGCAACCAAAACTAACATTTGCTAAACTTAGAGAATAACTGGCGATCTTTGAGAGTTTGCAGGACAAGCCTCAAATGATTTGCATGTTCTTCCTCATTCCTAGAGTAAATGAGGATTTCATCAATAAAGACGATAACGAACAAGTCCAAATATTGTTTGAACACTCTGTTCATCAAATCCATGAAAGTTGCAGGAGCATTGGTTAGTCCAAATGACATAACTACACATTCATAATGACCATACCGAATTTTGAAGGATGTTTTTGAGATGTCACTATCTCCGACTCTAAGTTGATGATAACCGGATCTGAGGTCTATCTTTGAGAAATTACTAGCACCCTGAAGTTGGGAAAACAAGTCATCAATCCTACGAATAGGGTACTTATTCTTGATTGTGACTTTTTTCAACTACCTATAGTCAATGCACATTATGAAAGAACCATCTTTCTTTTTCACGAACAACACTGGTGCACCCCATAGAGAAATACTAGGTCTGATGAAGCCCTTACTTAGAAGGTCTTTCAACTGCTCTTTACATTCCTTCATCTCAGCTAGAGAAATTTTGTAACGAGGAATTATGATAGGTTGGCTATGTGGAAAGAGATCAATTCCAAAATCGATTTCTCTTTCGGGAAGACCTCCACGAAGATCTTATGGGAACACTTCTGGGAACTCATTAACTACTGGAACTGAATCAAGAGTTGAGGTTTCAGAGATTGAATCATTAACCCAAACTAAATGATAGAGATAAACCTTATAGATTGTCATTCTGGCCTTAAGGTAAGAAATGAATCGACCCATAGGCGCTAAGCTACTACCTTTCCATTTTAAGATTGGTTCATCTCGAAATTGAAAATGAACGATCCTAGTTTACAATCGACGAGGCATAACAGGAATGTAACCAATCAATAACTAGAATGATATCAAAGTCTACCATTTCTAACTCTACAAGATATGCTAAGGTGACTTTCTAGGAGATTGTGACAGGGCAATTTCTGTATACCCATCTAGTTATAACTAGGTCACCGATTGGAGTAGAGACTGAGAAGGATTCTGAGAGAGTTTCTGGACTAATATCGAAGTTGACTACTATATAAGGTATTACAAAGGAATGGAGTTACCCCTGGATCTAACAAAGCATAAACATCTAAGTTAAAAACTTTTAACATACCAGTGACTACATTAGGAGAATCTTCATGATCCTGGCAAGCCTGAAGTGCATACAACTTCTTTTGGCATTGATCGCCAACTGTACCAGATGATTTACCCTACTGAGTTAGGCGACGTGCTGGTGCTGATGAAGTTGTGGACTGAGTTTTACCATTATTGCCCCCTTAACCCTGCTTAGTAGTAGGACAATCTCTCAACCTGTGACCAAACTGACCACACCCAAAGCATTATTCATTTTCTGTAAGATAATCGCCCGGATGGTTCTTACCACACTTTGGACAAGTTGGTTGGTTCTGGTGCCTAAAATATTACCCTAAGACTTAGAGCCCGATGCCCTACCTTTCTGATCCTGTTGGAACTTGGAGGATGGGACACGAGCTGATGAAGGTGATGGGGTTGAAGACTTTTGCTGAATTTACGAGCGCTTTCCACCACCCGATATCTGTTGACAATACTCATAGTTGCCTATTATAGCCTTCCTATTAACCTTAGCATGTTACCTAAGCTTATCACCCTCAACCTACTGAGCATGAGTCATGAGCCTAGAGATGTTCATATTTTCCAGCAACATAGCATTCCTACACTCTGTTTTCACTAAGTTGGATACACCATATTGAAACTTGTTAAGTTGAGCCCTAGAATCGAAAACCATGTGAGGAGCATACATGGAGAGTTGGGTGAACTTGAGTTCATACTCTTGGACTGTCATACTACCCTGCCTAAAATTCATGAACTCCTGAGCTTTTGCCTCCCTCAACTCTCTTGGGAATAACCTCTCAAGAAAGGTCAAACTAAAGCATTCCCAAGCGATGGGAGTTGCATTTGTACCCCTGTTTTCTTTCCATTGGGTATACTAGATATGAGCTACATCCTTAAGCTGATAGGATGCCAACTCTACCCTATCATTACCTGCCACTTGCATCACTCCAAAGAACTTCTTGACCTCATCTATGAAGTTTTTGGGATCCTTACCAATCTGCGATCCTAAGAACTCAAGCGGATTCATCCTAACAAAATTTCAAACTCTATCTGCAGCTGGTCCACCTTCAGCATTTGGAGGAACTGGAACCTGTCGGTTGTTCTGGTTAGTCACACTCTGAACCAAAAGTTGAATGGCGTTCCGAAACTTAGCATTCAAAACTTTTTGATCTGGGTCTGAAGGAGTTGCGTTTGCATTTTGGGCATTTGCATTCCTTCCATAAGCTCTACGAGGAGGAAAGATCTAAAAGCTCCTAACATCGAGTTAGAAAAAAGGAATTAGATAATACCCTATGCACGATAAGAGTAATAAGAAAATGATGTTTTCCTAAAATACTTTGTAGCCTCATTCTCATTAGATGTGGTGCACTTCACACCCATGAAAAGAACTCCACTTAGCGTGACTTTTCAAACATCATAGGACACTAAAACCTAGTGCTCTGATACCAAGTTTTCATGCCCCGAAGCTACCCCAGGATGCGTACATGGGACCTAGGATCACGAGTGACCCCAAGCTAACCTTGTTGGCATATCATAAGCATACTAAATAAACTGAAGTAAATAAATACTGTGCGGAAGCTAAATCATCATGTAAA
>JAJOOO010026921.1:0-15907 GCA_029582685.1 Solanum piurae
ATAAACAAAAATATTTAAGTTAAATAAAATAAAAGTTTTATTTTAAAAAATGAATAACTAAAGCTCACAAAGAAAAATTTAAAAAGTTTAAATAAAGTGAAGGGTAATTTTGTAAACAAACAACTTGTTCTTAAAATTTATCAATATATATTATTTTGAATATAACAAATCAAACACTCAAAAAGAAATAATCCCAGGACAACTTATCCCATCATAACTAATCCCAACATAACTTATCCCAACATAACTTATCCCATCGTAATTCATATTCAAACCAAACGACCCCTTAAAGTTTTGTGCATATGAATAGATAGAGCTCTATTCCCCCTTTCTCCTCTATATATATATTTCTCCACTTCATTTCTTAGTGAAATGTGTGAGACAACTGCTTCTTTCTTTTAATATACTATAAAGATTCTAAATTGACTCTAGGATAATTACATTCTTGAAAGGATAGTGCCCTTCTTCATCTTTTTCTCAAAAATTTCGGCTCGTATAACTCTTTAGACAAGAAAAATGACATTCCAAAAACAGGTCATGAAAGCCAACACTAGCTTGGTATTAATCATATTTTTCGCGGTTCAATACACTGCTTCAACACAAAACAATACTATTTTTCATTTCGTTGTAAGTATTGTCTATTCATCTAACTTTTTTGCAACATTAAAGTTGTCGTTTGTGTTGTGTACTAATCAATTTTATCTTGTACTATTAACAGATTGAAGAAACTTCTTTCGATAGGCTTTGCCAATCGAAGAAGATTCTTACTATCAACGGACGATTCCCAGGGCCTACCATATATGCACGCGCTGGAGAAACGTTGGCCCTAGACGTTGAAAACAAAGGGAATGACAACGTTACAATGTTTTGGTACATTCTACTTTTTCATTGTTTTTGTTTGTTTGTTTGTTTAAGTTGTTACTTTTGGTGATTTCTTTTTCTTTTCTTTCTAAAATTAAGTTGTAGGCGTGAGGGTAGACAAGTGAAGTCTGATCAAGTGGAATGGCTAATTGAGGCTGCAGGGTCTAAAGTAAGAAAAAATATCACGATATTTGACGACGAGGAAGGGACGCTATGGTGGCATGCCAAGAACATCTGGCAACGCGCCACTGTTCATGGCGCTTTCGTTGTCCATCCCACTACTCAGGCTCTTCCTTTTTCAATGCCGGATGATCATGCCGATATTCCCATCATTTTAGGTATATAAGTTAAATAATATTCGAATAATTTAGTTTTGAGTAATTTCTTTCTAAATCTTAGGTCTTTTACTAACATATATTTTCTTTTTGTTTGATTAATTCTTCACAATTTCACCAGGTGAATGGTGGAAGAAGGATGTCAAGGAGGTCTTCCTTGACTATATTGACTCAGGCAGTGACATAAAATCGGACGCTTTCACTATCAATGGACAGCCTGGTGACTTCTACCCTTGTTCAAACAATGGTATGTATAAGTCCTCCAGTTCAATTTACTTATATCAAACTTAATTAATCTATTAAAAATCAAAATCTTCATATCCGATCTCTTTAATTAAACTTTTATAATAGTCAAGGAAAAGACATGACTTTTTTCCAAGTAATGGTGGAAGGGGCTTTAAAATTTGATAAAAGAAAGATGCATTAGCTGTTATTATGTTGTAATTGTATTGAAATTTAAAAAAGAAAAAATCTTTTAATTTGTCAACGAATTTCACTTGGGTCAGTTTATGTCAAATTTGGTTGTAGCCTTGTATAATTTGAAAACAAACTCATGTGTTATGTGTCAATTATTCCTCATCGACTATAAATCAGTTCTCCTAGTTCAATTTATTTATATCAAACTAGTTTTTTGGGTTGGACTCTTCTGTTTGATTTCTAACATTGTTTTTTTTTTTTTTGCGATTCTGTCCATATGGGCCAGTTTACTTATTATTTTCTCGAGTTATTTGTTGCACTCATTTTAATGTTCTTTTATTAATTAAAATGGACAGGAACTTTTAGGATTGTAGTGGATACTGGGAAGAAATATCTTCTCAGAATTGTGAACGCTGCAATCCGTAAAAAACTTTACATTGGGATCGCAAGTCACAACTTAACTGTAATTGAGATGGATGGAAGTCCTCTAACAAAACCATTTACAACAGGCTACGTTGAATTGAGTGTAGAACACTCGATTGACTGCATCTTCGAGGCGAACCAACATCCAGATTATTATTATATGGTTGTTGTAACGAATATTAGCAAGACGTATGACACAAATAAAGTTACAACCGCCATTATAGAATACCAAGGGAATTACATACCCTCTTCACCACCTCTTCTTCCCAACTTCTCCCTCAACTACGATAAAAGTTCTAGTAGGGATTATTTATATGTAATAATGACTTTTGTAATTTTGGGTTTATTTTTTTGTACGACATTCGTTGTTTGGTATAGGCAGACTAATAGAAGTGCAATGGTGACTCCCTTGTAAATTACAGTAATAAAGTTTTAAATTGATGCTTATATTTGAAATTACGAATTGTATGATAAGATGGTCTATATATATTTTGTATGTCGTGTATATGTAAACTTATGTCCAACGATACTTAAGATATAGAATCAGATACAATGAATGTTGAGCATGTGAGAGAAAATTTCATGTTTCGTGTTGGCCTTGATGTGTTTAAGCTAATCACATTTTTCTTTTATATGTCTTGTGAGGTGTGAATCCTGCATTCTTTAGATGAGACATAATGGTGTGACGTTCACTCTACAAGATTCCACTATCAATCAATGTGTTTGAGTTTCTCAATATGATTTCTAAATGAAATACTTGCTCAGGAACAAATAGACAAAGTCTTGTTTTGGGCTATATATATTACTACATGGTTTAGTATAAAAGTTACCAATATGATTGGAAGTTGAATGTAAATCTTTTGCACAGTGTCTTTTTCCTCGTAGATTTTTGAGTTTGCACTGGTTATTGCTTTAAGTTGCATCTTCCAGGAGCTGAAATGTAAATAAATGAGTTGCATCTCCCCTGTCAAAGTCGATGTCTTAACCTGACTTTCTGAGCTCAGTTGATAGTGATATTCAAGGTATGCTGAGGATGAATCAAATTGGTTATCTGATGTTGTACTATGTTACAAGTCATCATCAATTTCTGCTGAAAGAAGTCTGTAATCTTCCATTTCATGTTTTTTTTGTAAAATGTACCATAAAAAAAATTCTAAGATTAGTTATTCACACTTGATCACTTATTCCTGTTGATAGGATTAATATGTGAAATATGCAGTTTTTTGGAGAAGTATTTTTGCAACATATCTTATGGGAGACCCAGGCCACTGGAAGTAGTTCATTCAATTTGTTAATTGCCACTAAAATAGGTCTTGTTTACCGGCAATTACTGTATTTTTACCCGTAATAACAAATGCCGCTAAATATGTAAACTTTATCGGCAATAATAATTGCCGCAAAATAAATGCCACTAAAAGTCATTACTTTTAGCGACAATAATACGGGCATTTACCGGCACTCTATTTAAATGCCACTAAAGGCTTTAGCGACACTGGATGCAATGGCATTAACTTAAATGCCCTAAAAAAATTTGCGGCAATATTATGAAAAATCTATTGCCGCTAAAACTGATTTTTGTGGTAGTGTCACACATACACATTTTTGTAGAGTCAATCGAATTGAGGTTCAGGATACTAAATGAATGGTAATTGTTGGATTTAAATGAGGATTAATTCCATGAAAAGAAAAGAAAGTCCAGTTTGCCGGACAATTTTCAAATATGTCCATGGTAACTAGGATAGATATTTTGTATTCCAAAACTAGCGGTTTGAGTCCATCTTCTCTCATGAATTATTTAAGTCAATGAATTAGTTCGATTCAAAACTAAAGAGCGTAAATAAAAAAAAAGGTACTCATAGATAGGACGAATTAGTTTTGAGTATAAATATCTATATAACACTGCAACAAACTTCTATATAACTTCAGAAGATCGAATACACTTTATTGTGAAGGCGCTAATTCTATAATTCACAAATCAAATCATGTATACCATACTTAAATTCTGCTAAACAATTCATAGTCAGTTGCGGGTGTTCACAAGTTGGTTTGGGTCGGTTATTGATTAAAATCAAAATTAAATCAACTTAATCGATTTTTAAATTATTAAAACCAAACCAAACCAGATATAATATACATTTACTGGTTTGATTGTTATTGGTTTTGGTTTGGTTTGGTTCAGTTATTCAGTTATTAACCGTACATAAAATTTTAAAAAAATCATTAAAAAGGGGGGGGGGAAATGACAACAATTCATATAAAAGGAAAAATAGTTAGAATGATTAACATTACAAAACTTTCAATCACTGAATTTACTGTGAATAAAGCTTCAAAATTCACTATTTTGACCTGGAAGGAAGAGACAATGACATTCCTAGTCCCACAAAAAACTATCATAGACACTCATATACGTGAAACCGAAAAGTTAAATGTTCTCGTCTTGGACGTTTTTTATTTCATTAATAAATATTGATGTATACATATATAAGATATTTAAAATTGTGTATAAAAATAATATATTACCCATGTATAATAATAAAATATGTCTATATAATTTATTGGTTCGGTTTGGTCGGATTATTTCTTCGATTTTTTTTACCAAACAAAAATCAAAATCAAAACCAAATCCAAATAAAATAAAATCAAATAATTTTGATTTTTAAAAAATCTAAGATTAAACCAAATCCCAATAAAGTTTGTTTATTCAATTCGTTTGATTCAATATGTTTTATTTGAATCAATTTTTATCCAAACTGTGAATGCGTGAACACCCCTAGTCAATTGTACAAATATTATAGAGGCACATTTTTTAATATATAAGTATGTAATACATTTGATAGACAAATCAACCCATGTATATCATGCTTAAATTCTGCTAAATAATTCATAGTCAGTTGTCCAGTATTATAGATACTAACATTTTAATAGTCATGTAGGATATATTATGCTTAAATTTTGTTAAATGATTGATATATACTAATTACTTATATAAATTTTATTATAGAGAAACATTTTGGTAGATATTTATGAAGGACAACTTATACAGTTATACACATTCTAAATATAATGAAGGATAAATCAATTATGTATATTAAACTTAAATTTTGTTTAATAATTGATATACACAGTAAGCTATAAAAATTTCGTCGATTGAGCCCTAAAAAATGAGGTAGACAACAAAATAAGGAAATGTCTGATTCACCGTTACAAATTAGAACATTATAATATTTCTAAAAATAAACTGATAGTATAATTTTGTTGTCTACTATCAGAGATACTAGTTAATTTGGAGAATATTTGTGCAATGAGTAAATCTGGTAAAATTATTATTCATTATATTAGAATATTAAAGGCATTTAAATCAAACCTTTTAAAATTGGAGTCCTAATTATAATTTTTTTGTTATTATTATTTAAATATTTATAATATATGAAAATACTGTATAGTTTTTCTAAAAATAAATTGATAGCATAATTTTATTATCCACTATCAATAGATACTAATTAATTTGGAGAATATTTGTGCAATGGCTAAATTTGGAATTAATATTATTAATTATATTTAAATATTATTCATCATTGAAATCTTAGATTTAGATAATCACATTGCATACCATGTTTGCCTAAATAACCATTTCTTCTGCACTATATATATATATAAGTTATTTCAGAAATATAATGAAAAACAAAGATGTCATTGATATTTACAACTCGATTCTTCATTATATTAGTTTGGACCACCATTGCCTTTTGTTTGGTTGAAGGTTATGGGTCTAGTCGAAATGCAGATCTCGTCCTTGAGGTATAATTTTCATATCTTTTATAGCAAATTTATACGTCGTTTCTTTAATGAATAATTTGTAGTGAAATTTATTTATGTTTGCAGACTATTCACGGAGATATTTATGATTGTGTGGATGTTTATAAACAACCAACTCTTTTGCATCCGATGCCGCAGAAAGAAAGAATCAAGGTGCAAGATTTCTACTCATACAACTTAACTGATTTTTTCTTCTTTTCTTTTGACAAACAAAAGCTGATAAAACACAATTCTGTTGTTTGCAACGTTTTGTATTTTTATCAAAGGTGGAATCAAGTTTTGAAACTTATGAACTTATGAATTTTGATATAAATAATTTATACATTTTTAACAATTTGAAAAGAAAAATCTAATAATAGTAATTGACATAAGATGTCTTCCCAAAATGTTACTAATTTATGTTAAGAGTTCAAGTTATAGATCAACACAAGTTATCTTATTATAGGGTTGAGTTAGCCCCAATCTATTTCTTTATAAGATATAATTAATTCATAATTAAAATCAGATTCTTAATAAACTAGCCTTTGACGACTTCATATAAACATCCAATCAATTAGTGAATCCATGAATCTTGATAAGAATGTTGAAGATTTAATATACAAGTAAGTGTAAAATTAATGTTTCATATATAGTATATGTAGTGTAATTTTTTGAAAAAAAAAATGTTTAACTCTATCCTTGTCATTAAAATATACACTCACATGCATTTATTTTCAATAATATTTTATGTTTACTTGAATATAATTTTACTTGTATTTTCTTTGAAATTCACTTTTTTTTTACACGTATGGGCATTTTCGAAACAACAGATGACAATTGCTAAGGAACTAGAAAAACAAAGATCAGTCAAAGCCAAACGATTGCAAAAGGATGAAAATATTTATTTTAAAGTAGAAGAGTTTTGGTTGAATAAAAAAGGTTGTCCGATTGGAACGATCCCTATTCGATGATTGACACAAGAACAACTCCAAAACGCCAAAGATGCCTCCTTAAGCATGGCAAATGAATCCCTTGCTGAAGATATCATCGATGTAACTACTTCTTTAATTATCAAAATTTATCACTAATAGTCAACAAATTCAATTTCAGATAGTTATTCTAATTAATTTAATGTAACACTATACTTCAGTTTGCAGGAATTAGTATAAATGCATCGCCAGAAATAAAAGTTTTACAAGTGCCACAGCCCGTGTTACTTTGTATAATCCACAAGTAAATGGACTTGGTCAATATAGTTCCGCAACAATATTTCATCAAAGTGCAGATAATGCGACAAATTTCGAGCAAATACAAGCCGGATGGATTGTAAGTTTTTATTTCAAATCAATGATTTGAACCTATTAAGTAGTTTTTGACCATTTGATTTCCTAAAGTCATGATGTTTGTTTGGTTTAGGTACATCCAAAACTATACGGTGATAACCGGACTCGGTTATACTCCCATTGGACAGTAAATATATTAGAAATTAATTGATATTTTTCTAAAAGAAATAATTCAAAAGCATGTAGAGTAAGTAAATTTCATTTTTATTTGAATTAAATAGATAGATGGCGGCCAGAAAACAGGATGTTACAACAATATTTGTTCAACTTGACACTACTGTACCAATAGATTATGCTTTCCCAAAAATCTCTAGGCCAATGTATGATGTTTATGAATTGCTAATTCAGATCTACAAGGATCAAGGTAATTAAAATTACTTTGGAATATTAAAATCAGCAAGTATATATGTAGTTGTTGTAACTCGGGTGTTATTTCTTTTTGCAGACTATTATCTTTTGTTTCAGGGTTTGTTTGTTATTGGATTTTGGCCGGAGACCATTTTCAATGAATTAAGAAATGGATCGCAGATAGTGCGATACGGAGGACAGACGTTTACACCAGCGGGTGAACCATATAGTCCACCCATGGGAAATGGTAATTTTCAGGATGGCAATCCACACACCACTTGTCATATGCGTCAAGTCCTGTATGGTGTGGGCTATAATCAACTAGTTCAACCCGATGAATCGTTGGTTCAAACTCATCAATCTAGATATTACCATGAAGGAAGTCAGCATAATGCTCATGATGATTACTGGGATTATAATTTTTTGTTTGGGGGTGCTGGTTTTTGCTGAGATGCACCACCTGCTTGTATTGTATTGATATATAAAACTATGAAGCTATTATATTAGTTCTTGCAATTGCAATTTCAATTTATTTTGGGTGATTCAATACTTGATGTGCCTGTTATTGAAAACATATTATTTCAATTCAAACTCTTCACTTAATTAGCTAACAAGTGTGGCGAGACGAATGTGATTTTTGCATCCTAAATAAGAGAATTTTTTCAGTTTGAACTTAGGAATAGAGAAAACACTTTCTCTTTCTCTTGTAATAGCGGTAAAATTTCAAGAAATACGAAACAAAGATTTTTTTGTGCCTTCATTGCCCATTCACCAGGTAATTGTGTCCTCAACTTCACCGAGCCACTTAAAATCTTACACCTTCACTGGACTTTCAGCGTGTTATATCTTGTGTGGCCTGCTGGTTTAATCTTTTTGTTGCTCTCTTTTGACAAACAAGGGAAGCGTGACGAGACTCCAAATCAAATCCAATGCTGAGAGAAAGGACAGCCTGGTGACTTCTACCCTTGCTCAAACAATGGTACGTAAAAGTTGTTTAATGTATTAGAAGTCAGAATCTTCGCCTTCAATCTCTCTTCATCAATTTAGTTTGATCTTAACTGTATGCACTGCTAGCATCACCCTATCATTTTCTTACTGTTGGTATCTATCTGTAGGTTACATCGGAGAATTTGAGTATGTCGATGATCATAGGTCTGGAAAGATTGTTGTCGAACTGAATGGAAGGCTAAACAAGTGTGGTGTCATTAGTCCTCGCTTCCATGTTGGAGATTGAAGGATGGACTGCTAGATTGCTCCCTTCCCGACAGGTATAGTAATTAATATATTCACTTTGTTCCCTTGATCAATATGTGGAACTGGTTATCTCCAAATTGAGCCTTGCTTCTAGCTTCCGAAATGATTGTTGGGGTGAACAAATCATGGTCTTATTAGCTTGTGAAATAGACATTATTAATTTTTGATTCCTTCTTTGCCAAATCACGAATTGGCTTGCTATATGGGCGTTTAACCAATGTTTCATTGTGAAATTTGAAAAAAGTAGTTTTGTTTCATAGGGAAAAAATGATATTTGAAAATTATTGCTTCTTCTTAAGCATTAAAAATCTTGAGTACTCGGGGCAATCATCTTTGTAGATGCTAGCAGTTGAGGCTCTCCTGTAAAGGAAGCATTCCTGTCTATCCAAAGGAGAAATTTTGTATCCTATGGCTTGGCTAACAGTCTGTGTTTGTTTGTGTATTGAAGCATCATATGTAGTTGATACTTGATACCAAGCAAATGAAATTGCAGATATTTTCAGCAATCACAGATGTAGTACAAGTCTTAGTTGTTAGTCAGTTTACTCTGTATATTATCTATTTTTATGTTCTGATCTTTACGTATTGGTTTCAAATTGCAGTTCGAGTACATTGTGCTGACTACCTCAGCTAGAATCATGGACCATGAAGAGGCTACGAGAAAGAATATTGGTGGAAAAGTTCTTGGTTTGTCATGTTGACAAGGATGAAAACTTTGGTTTTGCTGTTTGTTGGCTCGTTGTAACCGCCCTTTTTCTGTTTTTCTCGTTACCATCAAATTTAGTAGGGATTTTATTGAAAATTTTGAGACAGTTATCAGATTTTGTTGAAAAAGTTGTTGGTGCTTACTGCCTGTTGAGACAATTGACATCTAAAGTTTGTTGTAGATGTGCATGTTTGTGTTTTTACTGAGTATAGAAGGCAAGAGAAAGGTCTCTTTTCTTCTAGTCTTGTTAGCTTCTAGAGAGCAAGCATACATGTTAAATTTCTAGTAAAAGAAAGAAAAATTCTTTTAATTTTTCACTTGGATCAGTTTATGTCAAACTTGGTTGCTGGCTTGTACAATTAGAAAGCAAACTTATGTATTATGTGCATGCCAATTGTTCCTCATCAGATAAACAGAGAAATGCTAATTGATTTATAAGTTAATCAAATTGGTTCCCATACTTATCAGACTAGTCTTTTGGGTTTGACTCTCCTGTTTGATTTCTAAGTTACAATATTTTACGATTTCGCCTATTATTTTTTTGGAGTTGTTTGTTGCACTCATTTTAATTTTACTTTATTAATTAAAATGTACAGGAACTTTCAAGATAGTAGTGGATACTGGGAAGATAGAGTTGTGAACGCTGCAATGAGTAAAACACTTTACTTTGGGATTGCAAGGCACAACTTAATCATAGTTGCGATGGATGGAAGTCGTATAACAAAGCCATTTACAACAGACTACGTCGAATTAAGTATGGAGCAATCGGAGGATTGTATCTTCGAGGCGAACCAGCAGCCAGATTATTATTATATGGTAGCAGGAACAAATGTTAGTCAGACGCATGACACAAATAAAATTACAACCGCCATTATAGAATACCAAGGGAATTACATACCCTCTTCTTCCCATCTTCTCCCCCAACTACGATAAAAGTTCTAGTAGTAATTATTTATATATAATAATGACTTGTAATTTTGGGTTTATTTTTCTGTACGTCATTGGTTGTTGTTTGGTATAGGTGGCCTAGTAGGCCTCATAGAAGTGCAATGGTCACTCCCTTGTAAATTATAATAAAGTTTTATATTGATGCTTATATTTGAAATTACGAAT
Source organism: Solanum piurae (assembly GCA_029582685.1). NCBI lineage: Eukaryota > Viridiplantae > Streptophyta > Magnoliopsida > Solanales > Solanaceae > Solanum > Solanum piurae. The sequence continues at coordinate 10,596 of JAJOOO010026921.1, forward strand.
TGTTCTCCCAACAATATGACAACATCGTCTACATGTATTTTGTATTTCGTGTATATGGAAACTTATGTCCATGATACTTAAGATATAGAATCACATACACTCAATAGACATATACACATTTCTCGTATAGTGGTTCAGGATACTAAATCAAAGCTTACCATTATAGGTAAGTTTTGTAGAGTTTGCCAATCCATTGATAAAATTCGTTCAGATTTCCACTAAAGGCTCTGTCAAGATCGGAGTATATGATTTACATCATGTTTTTATTGATTTTGGCCATGGAAATGTGTATGTATGGTAGAAATTTTATCGATCTGTGCAATATGCAAATAAAGCTTCTAACTTGGAAGGCTAATTTTAAGCCAGAAGTTGAAACCACTTCTAACTTGAAATGGCATTTGTCGAATTGGAATACCAATTATCACAGACAAGACCAAATCAGTAGAGCACAAGTTGACGAAATCCAAATCGATTTTGTGAATGAAAATGGTGAAAACGTAATACTATTGCTATGGAGTTGATAACTATTTACAGTTCCTGTCCAAATGGCCCGTGGTGGTTCATGCTTGCCTAAAAGAAAGGAAGTCATATCACTTGTGTCTATGCTAAGTTCACAACTGCTTTGAGGAAACCTCTCGACTTTAATGTAATTGTTGATGCATAAGAGAGAGAGAAGAACGTTGCTATTTTGATGTTTTGATGATTTGACAACTACAGTTGCCAAGGTGGTCGACGATAACTTCAGCGAAGACGTCAACTTGCAAACCAATGTGCCTACTGCGGTGTTAGTTCATACGAAAGAATCTAATATTGAGGGGAGGAGAATCCACGAGATAATGTCATTTTGTTTGTCAAATGTCCTAAATAGGATTCATAAGATTCTCTGGTTCCTTTTCCTACCCAATGTACCGTAATGTCAAAGGTGAGTTTGCAAATTGTTGCAATCGAATATTCAACTGGTGTCTTATGGCATTACATTATTCCTTGTTTGCATAATTCTCTTGAAGATATGTGTGAGGGTGAACAAACTAGAGTGTCACCTTACCTTGACTTTAGTTTACACAATATCAATTGGGTTGATACTGGGTAGGAGTACAATCTTCCTAGTTTCTTGTTGTCAAACTTGACAGGGTGTGCTAATGAGGAGAAAATACAGGAAGTACTCCAGTCTAACTTGACAGGGTGTGCTAGTGAGGAGAAAATACAGGAAGTATAAAACAAAGATTTTTTTGTACCTTCATTACCCATTCACCAGGTAATTGTGTCCTCAACTTCACGGAGCCACTTAAAATCTTACACCTTCACTGGACTTTCAGCATGCTATATCTTGTGTGGCCTGCTGGTTTAATCTTTCTGTTGCTCTCTTTTGACGAACAAGGGAAGCATGATGAGACTCCAAATCAAATCCACTGCTGAGAGAAAGGACAGCCTGGTGACTTCTACCCTTGCTCGAACAATGGTACGTAAAAGTTGTTTAATGTATTAGAAATCAGAATCTTCGCCTTCAATCTCTCTTCATCAATTTAGTTTCTTAATTGTATGCACTGCTAGCATCACCCTATCATTTTCTTATTGTTGGTATCTATGTGTAGGTTACATCGGAGAATTTGAGTATGTCAATGATCATAGGTCCGGAAAGATTGTTGTCGAACTGAATGGAAGGCTAAACAAGTGTGGTGTCATTAGTCCTCGCTTCGATGTTGGAGATTGAAGGATGGACTGCTAGATTGCTCCCTTCCCGACAGGTATAGTAATTAATATATTCACTTTGTTCCCTTGATCAATATATGGAACTGGTTATCTCCAAATTGAGCCTTGCTTCTAGCTTCCGAAATGATTGTTGGGGTGAACAAGTCATGGTCTTATTAGCTTTTGAAATAGACATTATTAATTTTTGATTCCTTCTTTGCCGAATCACGAATTGGCTTGCTATATGGGCGTTTAGCCAATATTTCATTGTGAAATTTGAAAAAAGTAATTTTGTTTCAAAGGGAAAAAATTATATTTGAAAATTATTGCTTCTTCTTAAGCAGTAAAAATCTTGAGTACTCATTTGTAGATGCTAGCAGTTGAGGCTCTCCTATAAAGGAAGCATTCCTTTCTATCCAAAGGAGAAATTTTGTATCCTATCACTTGGCTAACAGAGTTTCTGCTGTCCATGAGAAGTGTGTTTCTTTGTGGATTGATATGTAGTTGATACTTGATACTAAGCAAATGAAATTGCAGATATTTTCTGCGATCACAGATGTAGTATGTCTTAGTTGTTAGTCAGTTTTACATCTATTTTTATGTTTTGATGTATACGTATTGACTTCAACTTGCACTTCAACTACCTCAGCTGGTATCATGGACCATGAAGAGGCTAGGAGAAAAAATGTTGGTGGAAAAGTTCTTGGTTTCGTCATGTTGACAAGGATGAAAACTTTGGTTTTGCTGTTTGTTGGCTCGTTGTAACCGAATTTAATATTTTCTGTTTGTCTCGTTACCATCAAATTTATTGAAAATTTTGAGACAACTATCAGATTTTGTTGAAAAAACTTGCTGGTGTTTATTGCCTGTTGAGACAATTGACATCTAAAGTTTGTTGTAGATGTACATGTTTGTGTTTTTTTACTAGTATAAAAGGCAAGAGAAAGGTCTCTTTTCTTCTAGTCTTGTTAGTTTCTAGAGAGCAAGCATACATGTTAAATTTCTAGTGAGTTTGTGTTTATAATCCCATATTGTGTTCAAGTATACCATTTGCGTAAACAGTGAATCCGATCAACTATTTGGTGTTTGGCTAAAATCATCGTATAGCCCAACTATTCTTGTCTGTCTTTATGGTCTTGAAAGAAGTATTGTATTTGTAAAGGGCAAATAGAAATAACCATGTTCAAGATCTGCTATATATGGCAATATAAAGTGCCCCCTACTTATTTGATAAGAGGTCTGAAAGAGATTGCGGGCATATAAATTTCCAAGTCTCATTGCCTTGTAAAGTAAATTTAGCAACTTCTGAACTTTAATGTTCGGTTGTCTATACGTGGAATTAACTCATCGTTCTAATCCTTGTATTTTATTTGTATGGGTAGTTTTCATGTTGGTGAAAGAGGTAAAGTTGTTGTGGAATATTGTTGAGAAACCTATTGTTTTGTCATTCAACATATGCAGTTTGCCGTGTCTTCAAGTTGGAAACCTATTATTTTGTCATTCAACATATTATTTGCCTGTGAAGGTGGGTGTCTTTTTCTCATTGCTAACTAGCAGAAAAACACACCATTTTTTTTTTTAAAAAAAATGAAAGCAGCTGAATAACAAGGGGAAAAACTGGTAAACCAATAACAACAATATATAAAACAACACCTTATTTGGTTGCTAAAGTTCAGAAGGGTAGAAAATTTTGTTTCTGATGCCAAAAGTTCTTCTTAATGGATGGGAATCTAGAGAAAATCAATTCGAGGGAAATTTTTGAAGAGAAAAATCAGTTTTTTTATGAGTAATTAGTTTTGCTCTTGAATTAAATATGTAACATAGGCTACTTATATTAGCAATTGCTCATATTGACACGACAATTTATAATTCTACTATATTAGAAGCATGGGTAACAGCATGTTTATTGTCATTTTTTAATTTGTCAAGGGCAATTTCGTCATTTCAAACATATCCTTGCTTCCATCTTTACTCCACGTGGTAATGTAGTCATGGCTTTACTGGGCGTGGCATTCATGCCTGCTTCCACCAGCTCCATCTCAGTGCCCTCACGAGTCTCATCTATCCAGAGCCATATTCTCTGAGTGCAACTTCAATTCTCAGGTAATTTGACGCATCTCTTTTCAATTTTTGGCTTTAATTTCTTAGTTCTTCGCATGCTTTCACCTCAATTGTCTTTTGGTTTTAATTTTTCATCAGATATTTTTTTAATCTAGTTTTAAATATATGGGTTGGTTTATATATATTTTTCTCTGGTTTCATCTAATCTCTCAGTTAATAATAATTTCTATGTTCAAGTTTTATGTGTTTATGATTCTTTTGCTTTCGTGTTCTTACATTTCTGTGAGTTTTTCTCATGCTTATTAATTGCGACTACTTGCTTGATAATTGTTCACACTTAGCTTCTACATTTTTCTTGCTTTATAATTGTTCGTTATTTACTTTTGATAAACACTTTACACCATCTTTTGTTTGCCTACACGATATAAAACTGGTCACTGTTTGTACATGAAATGTGTTGCTTCAATTGAAAAAAACTCAACTATTATACATCCATAGTAAATAAACTGCATACAATTTATTATAATACCAAATCTTCAATGTCAGAGAACCATGATAAACGAGCTCACAATCGCCAATAAAAAAGCTAGGCGCCAAGAGTTATACATGATAATGGCACCTGATAAAAAATAAGCTTCTTTAGCTCGACAACGAGCAAATAAAGCCGCTGCGACAAATCATCCCCGGCTCGAAAATTCCTTTACGCTGAATTCAACTAATCTACCAAAGACCTCAAAACTGCCTGAATAGAGCATTAGTGAGTACCTTTGATTTGAAAGATGTGGGAGTACCTGCCACAAAATCTTAAGACCCCAAAAGTGCCTGAATAGAGCATCAGTGTGTGCCTTTGATTGAAAGAGAACGTAATTCGATGAAAGGTAATTTGCGTACTTCACAATTTGCTTTGTGAATTGAGCTCACTAGATCTGTTAGATTTTTAATATTTGTGTTTCACTTAATGCTATCACTGGAAATAAATGTTGAGTCATTCATTACTTTTAACCCCTACAAAGGCACACTTGTCTATGCATTGTACTATAATGGTCAATTTAACTCATTAGTTATGCAGAGTTTTGGAAGTCTTGTACTCTGATTACTTACTTGCAAGTTTGAATGACCATACATAGTCGGATGGTCCTCCTTATTGTTCTCAATAGATACTTGATCTTCGTTAAATATTACGCATTATTATTGTAATTTATAACATAAGTATGTGGAAGATGGTGCTTTACTACTGGAGATTTTGTGTTGAATGCCCAACTCAACTGTAACTGAGAAGGCCATATTTTTATTTCTCGTAGTTAGTTGTTGGCAAGGGAAGGGAATAGGGAAAAATGATTTTGTTTTCTGTTACTTTGCAGCTTCGAGTTCATTGTGTTTAAGCCCCAATTGTGGGTGACTACAAGTATGGTTGGTTTGTCCATCACAAATGGAAGAGTAGATGTGCGTCTTATCTAAGGTCCCTTTATTACATCTGCATTGTAGGGAGAGCTTCTTCTCCCAATTATTACATCTGCATTGTAGGGAGAGCTTCTTCTCCCAATTATTACATCTGCATTGTA
>JAJOOO010026922.1:0-23562 GCA_029582685.1 Solanum piurae
TGAACGATGTCAGTTTCCCTCCCTCTCTCTTTCTCTGTCTTATCTTTTCAGTACATTTTAAAGTTTTGAGAGAACGTTTTGGATTTTTACTCAAAATATTGAAATTTAGGATGGGTGATTGAGTGCATTCTAATTTATAGATAGTAAAATATTTACTTTAGCCAAGAGCTCACTGGAAAACAATGCAAGTGCAGCACTTCTATCTAGGTTTTAAACATCCAAATTGTATTCTGGAAAAGGAACCAATTTAAAATTCATAAAGTTTGGGATAGAGGAATAATGAATGGTAATATTAGGTTTAGAGTTGTGTTCTCAAAAAATATTAGGTTTGAGTTGTGTCTACTATGTGCAAGACCAGAAAAGAGATGAACGATGTCAGTTTCCCTCCCTCTCTCTTTCTCTGTCTTATCTTTTCAGTACATTTTAAAGTTTTGAGAGAACGTTTTGGATTTTTACTCAAAATATTGAAATTTAGGATGGGTGATTGAGTGCATTCTAATTTATAGATAGTAAAATATTTACTTTAGCCAAGAGCTCACTGGAAAACAATGCAAGTGCAGCACTTCTATCTAGGTTTTAAACATCCAAATTGTATTCTGGAAAAGGAACCAATTTAAAATTCATAAAGTTTGGGATAGAGGAATAATGAATGGTAATATTAGGTTTAGAGTTGTGTTCTCAAAAAATATTAGGTTTGAGTTGTGTCTACTATGTGCAAGACCAGAAAAGAGATGGAGAAAGAACCATCCTACATTTTCCCGCTGTGGAAGTTTGTTACTTTTTCTACCCAGAGAAAGGAAATTATCTTAGAGAGAGGGGTCTTGAAATTAGTAGTTTTTAATTTATTAAAATGGTGTTACTCACTTCTCAAAGAGCACACCACCTCTTGTGCCAATCTGGCTTAACTGAACTTACCCTCCAAACGATGGGAAGTGTGATGGAGTCCGCAACCTATTTGAGCCACAAATAGACAAAATTAACACAAGTAAGCCACACTTTTAGAATGTAACTAAAATAGGTTTAGCGGAACTTTTTATTTCGTTTTATGTACTTTTTCAAATGGCAGCCGTTAACTTGGTTAGCATTTAAATTTTGATATAAAACAAAAGAATTTCTTCCACTTTATAAAACGGAAGAAAAATTTCCACATAAAATGGAAGAATATCCTTCCATTTTATAAGAAAGAATTAACTTTACCAAAAAGTCTGCACTGGTGGGTGTGGGCCCCCTACCATGTGTAAAAAGGAATAAATTCTAGTGGAAGACATAAAGTGGAAGAGTTTCTTCCGTTTAATATCAAAATTTAAACGTTTATCGAAATAACATATGCTGTTTGAAAAATTAGATAAAACAATCCAGTATTGTATCGCACTGGATTGCTTTAATGAATGCGACAGTTGGATAGATTGCATCATTTTTCGTTGTTACATAATGTCACACATCAATAATTTGAAGGATAAACCTACATGGAAAGTAGGGTACGAGGTAGAGTTACTATTAAAAGCTAGGGCAAAGGATAAAATATGATTATTAAATAATAAAGTAAAGACTAAAATGAGAAAAAGAGGTCACGATGCGTTCACTCCAAATCGGTTGTTATGCAAAATGAGACTTTTCGCTATTACCAAACGATGAATTTAACTATACGATACAATAAAATTTAAGTAAAAATCAAATCAAATATTGTAACTAGACTAACTACAATACAATCGGTAACAACCATCCAAACAAGTTGTTAGTAATTAACATCAACAAAGTGTAAGCCAGATATGGCCTTTGTTTGCTGAGTGCAATTTTGTTTCTTTTGATGAGGTAAGAAGAATTTCAATAAAGATTATTGAGTTTTCCAGAATTCAAATTTCTGCAGCCATTGAAGGATGGATTGTTTTAGTTACTGGGGTTAATGAAGAGACACAAGAAGATGATCTTCATAATGATTTCGGTGAGTTTGGAGAAATCAAGAATTTGCATTTGAATCTGGATCGTCGGACTGGATTTGTCAAGGTAATACATTTCTCTTCTTTTTCAGACTGTCGAGTAATGTTCTGTTGCTTGTTGCACAATTTCTGTTCATGGGATAAGATGCTGACTGTGGTGGGACTATATGAATAAATGGTCAATAGTGAACACTAGCTGTTGCAAGCGTTTATTTTAGTATTCTTGCATTTCCATCAGGTCACTTTTCAATGAAGAAGTGCAATATAGTAACAAGAGCAGAGCAATCCTTGTTAATAGCTTAGCTAGTTTAGATAATTTAGAAGTGCTTTCTGTAGCACTCACACCTGTATAGTTCTCATTTCTACCTATGTTGGATGTTTGACCATTGAATCATCCACTATTGACTGGAAACTTTATGTATGCATGGAGCCATGAATATGTCCCATGTTGGAACAGAATCCAAGATTCACTTATCAGAAGTCATTTGTTGTCTTTAGAATGCAATTATTGAGGGTCTTCAAAGCTCTAGATAGGATAACTCTTCATGTGTGTGTCCTTCCTTACTGGAGGGAGACATCTTACTTTATGCAGTTACTGTTTGTGGTTTGCATTTTCATTAGCTTGGAGCAGGTCCTTTCTATTCTGTTACTTGAAGTGAACTGTTTGTGTAGGGATATGCATTCATAGAATATGAGAGCTTTGAAGAAGCACAAAGAGCTATAAGTGAGAAGGATGGAGCTGAGTTTCTCACACAGACTATACATGTTGATTGGGCATTCAGCAGGGGTCCTTTCAGGAGGAGGAATGCTAGGAGGAGGTATGTCCATAGTTTATCCATGCTATTGTGTCGTTGTTACATGTGGTTTATAGGAAATGAAGCAGAAAATCTGAAGAAATGATGCCTAAATCTATGAAAACACTACCTTTTCAGTTTAATCATTCTTTTCTGAATGAAGTTAAGTAGGTTTTGATGGTTGTACCTTGTATTTATTTCTTTTTATTTTTAAGTCTGCCGTTATTTGGGGTTTTTTGGGGTTTTGGAGAGTTGGACCTTGGAGGCCTCAGTTCTCCAGCGATGTGCATAATTCTGAAATGACTCGGACAGTTTCTTCTGTATGTTGGTTAATGAGAATCTGTTCGGGGTAATTTCGATATTGAACCTAAAGCAATTCATGAAATCCTTGTCCATTTCCTGCCTGTCATGTCATTTGCGAGGGGATCCTGACTAGTGTACCAAGTCAGAGCTTCTTCCAAAAGACTTCGGATGAACAACTTTATCCTTAACTTCTCGTTCCTCTGTACACTGACTAGCTTGTCGCAGTAGGCTCTCAGATGTGTATGAGGATCACACGTTCTGTCAAATATGTCGAACTTAGGTGGCTTGTACCCCACTGGCATGTCGATGCCTGGGTGGGTACATAAGTCATCATAGTCCAGGCTCTCGTTTCCCCAGGTGATCTGCAAGCTTTTAAGTGCCTTTCTCGTATCATGGAGTTTGCTGGCTATCAATTCTTCTTCTTTCAATCTGGCATCCTTCTCTATTTCTGTGTACTGATCTACCTCGCATAGGACTCTGGCCTTAATCGGTGCCGTGAACTTAGGAGCTTCAACTGCGTATGCGGGTGGCACAGGTAGCTCATATGAAGTGGTGATATGTGCCCCAAGTATGTGCTGCATCATTGGGTAAGCAGGCATGGTAACAACCTGAGTTGGTAATGAAAGGTTATGTGTAGTTTTTACTGCAGGGGGAGGAGTAGGTGGGAGTTATGCGTAAGATGGGACATATGGAGTTTGTCTGGGTAGGTTTGGCAAGTTGGTGGGAGTGACCAGAGGTAGGCCAAAATTGGCAAGGCCGCAAGGGGAATCGAATGTGGATGTGTATATGAAGGTAAATATTCAGGAAAATGTGATTTCAAGGATGGAAAACGAAGTGGGTGCAGAAAGGTGGTTACAGTGAGTTTGGTTTCGGCACTTATTGCGGCTCTTCCCTCAATATCTCTAGTTCTTGCTCCAGATGAGCTATTTGTTTGTTGTGTTGTGTATCTGGCCTTTTTTGTGAACCTTTTATATTTTCCACAGGTATTAGGAGGGTTTTAGCAGTGTTTGACTCATGATTCATTGGATTCAGTCATCCTTTTCTGGGAGTACTGTAACTCAGTCTGTTTGAGGATCAAGACAAATCAACCTCTGTTTCAACTTTCAGGGGACAAAAATAATTGCAAAAAATATCAAAAGGTGAAGAGTTAGTTTTGACGAAGTAATCAAGTGTCTATACAATTAGCACGTTGGGTTAAGCATACAAACAATATTGCCAAGAAAAAATAAGTTGGAACAGACTACCCCTTCACCTTAATCCAGCGTATTGTCGACTTTAAGTTTACTATGTGAAGCCTAGTTTTTTATCCATGCAGAAGGACCTTTTTTTTTTTTTTGAAAATGGTAATGATGTATTCTTCAGCATTAAGGAGATGCTGGTGACCTGCAAACAGAGGGGAACAAAAGAAGAGAAAAAAATATATATTTACAAGGGTCCTAATAATTCTACAATTTGTTCTGTAACCTCTAAACCTTTCTCTTTACACCAAAAATAAAAGGATGCAATACAATCCCATCTAACCTTCTGAATGGAATTGGACCTATCTTCAAAATTTCTACTATTTCTTTCTTTCCATACTGTCCACCAAATGCAATGTGGAATTATCCTCCACCATGCCTTTTGACTCTTGCGCCCCCCTCTTCTTATCCAACAACTCAACAAATTTGCAGTATGCTTGGGCATGGTCCAGCCCTTCTAGCAACCAACCATGTAAAGCATTTTATCTTAGTTGGTGCTAAGGTTCTCCATACCTTTCTCCACAAATTCTGCGTTGCTGTGGACTTTCCATTTTGTATGCTCTGCTAACCGTGAAAGTCCCATCTTTACTATGTTTCCATCTCAAAGAATCAGGAGCATTGGTGATGCGAGGGAATTTTTCTAATAGCTCTAGCAATTTGTCCACTCTCTCCACTTCCCAGTCATTCAAAAACCTTCTAAAGATTAGATCCCACGCTTGTGCTGTCCAACATTCATTGATATTTGCATCAGGATTACTACATAGTAAGAACAGATCTGGAAAAGATTCTTTTAGAGGAATTTGTTTGTTCCACGCATCTGTCCAAAACTTAGTTCTCCTGCCATTTCCCACTTCAATGTACGTATTAGCTTCAAGTTTTTGCCATAAGTTTCTGATAGTTCTCCAGACCCCCACCCCATAGGCATCAACACTAACATTACTGCACCAAGGATTGTACTCACCATACTTGGATCTGATGACATCCTTCCATAAAGCTTGCCCCTCTTCATTATACCTCCATAGCCACTTCATCAAAAGACTATTGTTTTGTTTCCTTAGATCTCTAATACCCATGCCTCCTTTGTCTTTGCTTTTCAAGGTTATCTCCCATTTGACTAGGTTATAACCTTTAATTTCTTTGCATCCATGCCAAAGGAAGTCCCTCTTTAATTTGTCCAGCTTCTTTAGAACTTTGGGGGTAATGGAAATAGTGACATGACATAAGTAGGAAAGGAGTCTAGCACTGAATTGATGAGAGTGTGTCTGCCTCCCATAGACAAATATTGAACCTTCCATCTTGCTAATCTCCTTTCTGTTTTCTCCACAATGCCATCCCAAACTTGTATGCTCTTGTGTTCATTTCCCAAAGGCATACCTAAGTAAACTGTTGGCATACCTTCTCACTTCTATCACACGATTTGCTTCTGCAGACACCAGCATTACATCTTTTAGTCCTCCTCCTTGCCCTTTTCTGAGGTGGGGGTTCTGTTCTTCAGAAATTGATGGTCAACATAGTATTTTCAAAATGTTGAATTTGGTACTATTTAACCCAAGTTGAGATGGATTGAACTAGATTTCGCATCAATCACGCTAAGGACTAAAAGGATTGACATACTATATTATGCACGATCTTGATTGTTGCCAAATTGGGGTATATTGTGTCTGGTTTGGCTTTCAACTTCTCTTTCTAATAAAAAATAAATCATCACTAGCCAGCTATGTTACTTTGGATCCTTTAAAAATGTCGACGGGTGTGTGTAGGATCTATTAAAAGTAAGTGCATTTTTGAAGAATCTAATATAGGTGCGGCAACATTGTTGGAGGGTCCGAGCAATATAGCTAGCCATACTATAAGGATATATCTGTCCTAAACTTCAAGCCAAACAACACACTTTAGCTTTTCTTGCAAATTGGGCCCATTTCGAAGTTGAACGACAATCACTAAAAGCTAAATTGTTGAAGCTACATCTGATGGTAGACAAATCCAGATTGTTCCTTTTTAAGTAAGCAAACATCCAAAGAGTGTAGCAACTGAGGGCCTAATTGCCTGCCTCATTTTACTAGCGTAGAATTGAGATATGCACGTAAAATCTATTTATAGTATTGGTTATATGATTGAATGTTGATGACTAAAAGGTGTTAAAAGGGGAGAGGTAGGATAGACCTAAAATCTCGTGAAAGTCTTCTCAAAACACTTGCAATGTCTTGGAATTCTTACAATCTTAGCAAACAACAGAATGTAATGGAAGCAAAAGATCAAATATATGGGATTAAGGCTTATATCTTGTTTGGCCAAACATCTAAAATCAACTTAATTTGGGAGGTATTTTTTTTCTTTTAAAAAATGCTTTTAAAGAAGCACTTTTGGTGAGAAGCAATCTATGGTTGGCTAATCAATTTGAAAAACATTTATTTAAGCAATTAGTGTTTGACCAAGCTTTTTAAAAGTGCTTTTAAGAGCCTGTATGGATTGGCTTATTTTAAGTGCTTTTAAGCCAAAATAACTTCTAAGCAATTTTGTAGTGTTTGGGTATAATAAAGAAGTGCTTTTGAACACGTTATTAAGCCAAAATAACAAAAATTAAGCCAATCATATCTGATGACTTTTAGATTATAAGTCCATCCAAGCATGCTCTAGGCTCTCAAGTGTATTTTCTCAAAAGTGTTTTCGGAGAAAAACTACTTTTTTACCTTGTGAAAAACAACTTTTGTTGCTCCTTAAAATCACTTAGTTTCCCCAAAAAGTTTTGCCAAACCCCTCGTGTTTTTAAAATAGGCACTTTTGGCCTCCTAAAAACTTGGCCAAACAGGTTATTAGTCATGTAGGTTCACTTGCATCAAGTGCCATGTTTGTTAGTAATCTTTGTTGCCTATCCAGAGTTTGGTATGTCAAAAAAAAATACAGTGAGTTCTAGTTTTGGAGAAATCCAAGTGGAGCGAAAACATAAACTGAGGATTCATGCAGCCCACCCTAACTTGTTTGAGTTAGAAGCTTAGCTACTGTGTTTAATGTGACATTGTTGAACTTTTTCTCTCAGTTTGGTGAAGGAATCTTTGTAAGTAGGATCTTCAGTTCCTCCCAACAACACACTGAAAAGAAAATTGAAAAAATTAGAGATGGAAATCAGATAACATAGTTAATGATTTCCTCAGCGAGTTTGTCACGACCCGATTTCTCGAGTCATGATGGCACCTACTATAACCCACCAGTAGGTAAGCCAACCCGTAACCCGGAACAACGAGTAATGGGTCTGAGGGCAGAAACTAACAAGAGTAGGCAAAATTTTAAGATAACAATATAAACAGGCGAAAGCAAACCAAAACATATATACAAATAAAGATCCCCTCCCAGAACCTGGAAGCTACTAACAAAATGAGTACAAGTCTCAAAAGTGGACCACAGAGACTGGACTGTCTCGAAAGGTAAAAGACAAGTCTATATATACAGAGCTACTAACAAAATGAGTACAAGTCCCAAAAGTGGACCACAGAGACTGGACTGTCTCGAAAGGTAAAAGACAAGTCTATATATACAGATGGAGACTGAAATAGTACAAAACGCCGTGTGCTCACCCCCGTCTCTGGATTAGACTACTCCAAACTGGATCAATGCTGGCCACTGGTACTCGGACCTGCATCACGAAGCGGATGCAAAGCGTAGCATGAGTACCACAATAGCATGTACCCAGTATGCATCATAAGTCGACTGAACTTGAAAAGTAAAGGCAATATGAAAAGTAGGAATAACACAAACAGAGGTCAAGAACGGAAATCTAAGTAAACAATGGAATGCACACGAGTGTAGAAAGAACCAACTAAAGTAATCTATAAGCTAACTACACCTAATACACTCGTGCGCAAGTTTAATTAAAAACCTGAACGGACCCCATAAGCCCGACGAGTACACAGAATAACTATACTAAAGAGAGGTGCATATGAGAACCCAAGAACGGAGAACATCGAACCAAAATCTCAACCCCAATTAGTAGAATCTGATAGTATGGAGGCCGAACCTCGAACTGGATGCTCACTTAAAGTACCCAAGTAACCAATCACAAGTATCAAGTAACTGAGGTCGGACCTTAAACCGGATGCTCTATATAAGTGCCAATGTAGCTGTTAAAAGAGTCCCAATCGATCCATGCTCATAAATGTCCGTGGAACGCCGTCCACACTTAACCAATCAATGTAAGTCCTTGGAACCGATTCAAAAATCAAATTCAAATCGCGAAGCAAAACTAGTGTCGCCGACGTAACTCGTGAAGCCGTGACATCGGGGAAAATAAGGATAGCTATCGTCGGAGCAAGTGTATCACCTAACTAAGGCCCAAACTATCAGACTCAAGTCTGCTACACCAATCTACATGGATCTAAGCCGGTCGAGTGACGTCGGGGTAAAACTAAGGCCTATCGAATCTGAATCATGCATCCCTAAGGCAAGCCCTAGTCAAACCTAAACTAAGGCCCAACATGCTTCAGATAAACAGTAATCAAGCATTCAAGCACTCCACATAGCAAGGAGGGTCAATTAGTAACACATAGCATGCTCACAGTTACCTGATAATTTCGAAAGAGGCCTAAACATGATTTCTAAACACCTATACATGATTCAATAACTACCAACCCAAATCCCAACTAATCAACATGCATTCACACTCTCGAGCTCAATCTAAGAGAGGGAAACCGTAGCCTACCTGTAGGCCGATCACGCTCTAAAAATCACTTCTCCAGAGCTTTCCCTTTCCGAACGGCCTCGAAATGCCGACACACTATCAAAAATAGAGTCACAACGTTATTACGGTCGTTTAGACACTAACATCGCAAGAAACAGAGACGAACCAAATTTGGGGTCAAAACGGAAAAAGTGGGACCCGCACTGAAAATTCCGGAATTAACCCCAAAAATAGGTTCTTAAACATCTCCCCGAACTTGTGTTCCTAATTGGAACACAATTTGGGCTCGAGACAGTCCCAACACGAACATGCAACGAAAAACCCAAATCACACTAAAAAGGAACAACAATAGCAGCAGCTATTTACAAGAAAATACCAGAAATGAGGGTCCAGATGCAGAAACCAATCACACCACGACGATCCTCACGAAAAACCCCACAATCTCGGCTCTTGAATCACCAGATTCGGACCTAAAATGACCAAGAAATCATCTTCTAAAATTTTCCAAAAATTGAGCTCGAAAATGAGCTATGACAGCAGCTAAAACACAACTTTTTACCTCCAACAAAGCTTTAAATACGAAATCTAACCACGCCAACTTGTTCTCCTCGAAAAGTCACTCAAGTTAGCCTCTTGAATCGCCCAAATCGGACCTCTATAGCTCAAGGTATCACACTTTTAAAATGAGGAATAAAGCTAAGCTGGGGTTTTATAAGGGCGACACTGGTCGCTAAAAAGTCCACAAATATGGTCGTTAAAAGCCCAAAATCTGGTCGCTAAAGAGCTGCACCAAATTTCAGCTTTGGCTTTATACTTCAAAGTCTCCGACGGAATGCTTGGAATTTGTTCGGAACCCAATAAAAATAAAATAGATATGCTACCCTACTAAATTCGACATTCCAGACTCAACAACGCAGTCGAAAATTTCATCAGAGGTCATCTCAATAAAAAGTAGGTCCCACTTCCAAAAGACATTTTAACCAAAATCCACCGAGGGGATTGGAATGAGTCCGGAGGCCTTGGGAGTCGAACGAAAGGTTGTTCTAGACCAAACTCAACATTTCGGAGCTAATCGCGCTGATGGAATTTTTAATGACAAGAGAAACCTGCAGCTGCTATCCTTGGGTGCGCACAGGGTAAAACCCCAGCTCCTATGCAACAGATCGCAAACCACATAGGAGAGGTAACCCACACTATGCAAGTCCGGTGCGACGAACTCGACCCAGAAAGACTGAATACAGGATTAATTATCTGCTAATCTAATTGAAAGACTGAATCATAACATTATATCAGACAAGTTGAACGTGTAAATTATATAACAATAAACCAGGAAGACTAAAAAAGTAGAACTTCACTCAGCAACTAGTTCATATTTTCTTACCAAACTTTACCCTGTGCGCACCCAAGGATACACTTCTTTTATGTTTGTGTTTGTGAAAATTTTGTCAGGTTTTGAGTTGTTGAAGTATTATCTAAAACACAGTGGATCCTTATTTGATTCTTATTTCTGCAGATCACCTCATGGCCATCGTTCTAGAAGTCCCAGGCGGAGATTCTAATAATCAGTATGCAAATGTAACGGTCACGCGGCTTACTTGCAGTTTTTCCCAACTTGTTTGATCCTGTCCTGAATTTTGTGTATGATATTACTTCACTCACTCTCAGTTTTCTTGAATTTGCCTATCTTAACTACCATGTGCAGACGGTATTCAGAGCTTTCCCGGCAGCATTGCATTTTCATACTGGCCTCTGTGAGATGTCTAGGTTCTGTTTTATTCGTGCAGAATATTCAGCACTTCCTAGCATCTTTTTTCCTTGTGAATGGGATGTTAGTTATGCAAAAAAATGTCTTTTTAAGTTGTTTCTTTTGATAAAACTTTGCACGCAGGTTGTATTATCGTTTTCAAGTGAGTTGGCATATTCTATTATTGGGGATATGTATGCAAAAAGAAAGTGCAATGACACATTCTCTTTCTTGAGCTAAGATGGTATAAACTTTCAATTATTTTCTTTAGGTGAGGAGATCACTTGTGCTGCTTTGGTTGGACCTTACAGTAATCTTGGCATCTAATGCCTCTCCTCTCTTTATTAAGTCAAAACATTATTAGTAGTGTTATTTTTCAAAAATGAAAGACGATCTTCTTTGAGGTGGATTCTTTCACATTATCTATTATGGTCTAAGCAATAATACTATTCTTTTGGGAACCTCTACTTGAGTTCCCTATTAGTTAACTCCCTCCGCCATACATTATTTTACAGTTGAACAAAAAATATCTATCGCCAACTTTCTTATGAGATTGGGTCAGAAAATTCCTCTGGCGTTGTGACCTTTACCTCAACGCTTCGAATTATTGAAAAGTTTGTAGCTACGAACAATTTAGAGACAATGTCATTGTTGATTTCAGTTTGTGTCATTTTAACTGTCACTTTAATTCTTTTTACGATCATATAGGAAAATGCAAAATGCATGGTATAATTTACAGAGTTCCCTATTCCTATTACATCTTCTTGCTCTTGAATACTATGTCATTAATGTATCTTTATTAATTATTTTTATCTTTTCTTTTTTAGTTTTTTTTTAAAAGAATGTCTTTCCTTTTTAGCAACTCTATAATTTCAACTTTTCACATAACATATTCAAAATCATTTTAATATATTTAACATATCTTTAATTTAAAAATTACAAAATTCAAAAGTCGGAGCGCGGTATGTGGCTGGTGGCAGACCAGTGGAAGAATAGGACAATTAGATAATCCAGGGAGTCCAATTTCCCTTCGTAGCTTCGATTTAATTACTAATCGTTACCATTTAGGGGAGCAAAAACACTTAAATAACAGCTAAGCTTAGAACCCTATAAATGTTCTAGCAATGATAACTTAAATCTCACAATTACTCAAATTAATAATTAATTCAATTTAAGATGGCTAAATTTCAAATCTTAACCATGCTGCTTTTTTGCTTCCTCCTCCTCACATTAAAGGGTATGCAATAAACCATCTTTTTAATATATATAAGTCTTAATGTTTTTTATTATTGTTGTTGTTATTATCATCGTTATCGTCATTGTTGTTACGTTTCTTCATCTTACAAAGATAATAGGATAAAATTATTTCAAAGTGTACAAGTTTTTACTTTTCTAATAAAAACTATCATATGTTTCGATTTTTGTGTTTTACTTTCTATTTTAATCAAAAAGAAAATATTACTTTTATAATTGGTAACTCTTTAATTTTATCATTCCACATAATATATTTAAGATCACAAAATTAATATTTGATCACGTGGTGTAGCCAATATCGATTTTACAAAAACAGATATACTCTCTCGTTTCTATTTATATGTCATCCTTACTAAAAATAAATGGTTCTTAATACTTGTCATTTCACAAAATCAATACATAAATAATATTATTCTTCCAATTTTACCCTTGAGAGTTATTAGCCCTGAAAGTATGAATTTGACCGAACACAAGAAAACTAAATGATTAATTCATAAAGTATTCATTAATTAATTTTAGATGACTTTGATTTTTTTTATTTTTTTTTATCTTGTGTAGAAATAACAAATGTGGAAGCATCTAGTAATGGCTGCCAAATGTTTGGTCGAACATTTCGAGGTAGTTGCCAAATGGGGATATCTTTGCTTTTGCAACATTTGCTGAATGAACAAATTAATTATATATTTAGTCGTTAGATAAAAAAATAAAGATAACCACTTTGTTGCATTTTGATTTCTTGTTGAAATAAGTGTATGTTAATTGTTATCTGGATTTGAGAATGATATAGTATGTTAAACGTAATAAATACATGTTTTTATACTTCATTAACAATTAAATGGTCACTTTCCAATTTCCAACTCTATTTTTATAAAACAGTTACTTTCACAAAGTTTTACGGGTAATTTTTTTAATTCACAATATCTGATATGATAATTTATCGAGATTTATCTTTTTACCTCCTCAATGTTCATGTTCAAGTACATTAAATGCAATGCAAAAATAAATCAAATTCAATCATCAGCACTAACAGTCATAAAAATCTCAAAGTAGTAATTAACAATGCAATTAGGACAGAGAAAGAATAATCAAAGAAGCATTTCGTATGCCATCTTTCAAATATCAATTGTTTTAGTATATATCAGTGAGCAACGCACGTATTTTTACCAATGTTATCACTAGAAAGCCAGCTCACATAATCAGTGACGGAGACAAAATTTATATCGATCAGATTAAATATTATAATAAAATATAGGAAGTTAATTTCTTTTTTGCTACACAGATTCGAACCCACAAAGTCAAGGAGATTATATTTGGCAAAATCGTGAACCCACTTTACCACTGAACCAAGCCTTTGGCTTATGCTTAGAAGGTTCATCATTAAGTATATAAAACGTAAATCAACGAAAGGAGGGTTGGATATAACTCAACAGATTCAAAATAAAGTTTTAATTAGCCATAACATGGCATCAAGTTCCACATAAAAGCTTGTCATCTAATTTATATTGGACTCCTATCACCCTACACATTTGTGCAATCGAACAATAACTAACACTTTGAAAGGAGTCAAAGTATATCTCAACTTGCCTTAAATGAAGTCCAAAAAGTTAAATAATGATCTTGCCCTTCTGTAGAGCTTTTAGACAATCTCAATCAGGTCAAATATATAATCTAAATAAGAAAACGAGTTTGTAGACACCTGTATTGATATACTTCTATCTTGGACTCAAAAATTCAATTCCGATCCTTATGGAAAAAATAATAATTTAAAAAAAAAATCATATTATACAAAAGGTAAGAAACTGAAATCTGAAATCTCATCGGAAAAAAAAGAGTTCAAAACGACTTCTAAATTGAAGAAATATGATTACTAGATTTAGGGTGAAACCTCCCAATTTTCTCCAATAAACTTATGAATAAAAAAGAAAACTAACGAAAGAAATCATAAGAGAAATACAAAAATAAGGATTATATACTTATCCCCTCATTTAATCGAGAAGAATACCACAAAAATAACTCTATTATGAGCTTAAGAACTTTAAATATGCACAAACTATCACGTAAACTCGACCTGACATTTAATACACTGTTGATGCATTAAAAAAAAATTACTCGCTAAAATACATTTTACATCGCGAACGTTAAAAAATTGGTTCCTAAAATTTTTGCACCAACATCTTTTTGCAGCAGCAATTTAATTTTCACTAAAATAACTAAAATTTCCTCATACTACCGTGAAATGCACTAAAAAAAATTTCTCTGAGTCATGTATAATGTTACAGAAATTCTTGTTCAATCAAAACTCAATTTTATTTTTTATGCTTGTTTTCTTGATCATACATTATTTTTGCTTGTTAAAAATTTTTGCTTTGCCATAAAAACACAATCTCGATTTATCAAAATTATATCAAATTTTTTCAAATCAGTCCTATAATTCATGTTCAAAATTTTGAAAGTTTTTGAATAATTTTTTATCGTAAAATTAAAAAAGGATCTTTAAGTCATCATATTTTTATCCTTAAATAAGGCTAAAACACCCAAAATATTCAAAATTCATTGAATTAAATCAAAATTTGTGATTAAGTCTAAGATCATCATATGGATATGTTGGAACTTTTGAGATCATGGATTTGAGCTTATTTAGTCAACTATTAGACCGAGGTCAACCCTTATAACTTTAAATTCAACTAGGATGCAACTCAAATGTCCAAAATCCATTTGGCACTTCTCGTACACAAACAAAATAAGTAAATTGATTATAAAACACGTTTTGAACATGTTAAAATCATCAAATCAACTATATAAGGCCGTCTAGATCAAAAGTTGATTGTGATCAAATTTATCCTTTAACTTGACTCAAGTCTCGTCTAATTAAACCATCCATCCAAGTCAAAAATATCACATTCTGAACTTAATAGAAGTGTCAAAATTTCATTTCTAGTTCATCTTCCTCAGTATTGACTTTTGTCAAATTTATCAACTTTTCAAACTAAAAAATTCTTCCAAAATCTGTCCAACCACCTCAGAAACTGTGTTAAACATCCCCATACCACAATATCACACTAAATCTACGAGAATGCATAAGATAAGGAAAATGTTTTAAAAAATTACAAAATTACAAAATTGCTACAAAGATCGTTATATCATCCATTACTAAAACATACGTTCGTCCTTAAATATTTTATGCAGTATCTATGCCACTTATGTGGCCCGCATTCTAGTTATATGGTCTAAATAATAGGCGTTTGTTGTATTTGTTCAACTTTTGATATTTTTACATCTTTTTGACATTCTTGTACAATATTCCTACAAAAATAGAATAACATAAGAAATCTATATATACTAATTATGTATTAAGGACACATAAAGTCTATACAATTGGTAATTGGTATCAATTGTATTGTAATTTCTCAGCACATCAATATCCTTCTGTTCTTTTGAGTACCTTCAACATGATCCTTAACTTTTGTGAATGAAGCCATAAGTTCCTTCTTCTCTATCTCAAATGCATGTTTCTCATCACATTATGTGACAACCTGATTCTTAAAAACATCAATCATCTCAAACACTCTCTTGATTTTTTCCTTAAGTTTTGAAGATTTAGTTCAAGAAAAAAAGTATATGTGTCTATCACTTTTCTTCGTGTAGTATGGAGATTTTCATTGGCCTTGATAAAAACATGAGCCACGTATCAGTCAGTTCGATTTGAAAGTTTATCAGTTATTGATTTGTAGACATGTTAAACCGTTATAGAACCATTAAGATATTGACTTATAAGTTATTGATTTATTGGTTAATTATTGATCGTTATCGATTTGATACAAAAAAACATTGAAAATCACTTAGAAGTAAAATGATAAACCAAATGAACCATGCACATGAGTTGACATTTTGCATCTTCCTCAAAAGCAAACACACTGATATTATAGAATAACCGAAAGCTTGAGATAGTCAGAAATAAAAGTATGAAACTAAACTCCAAGTCAAAAACTTTATATATCAAATGGTATAAATATAATTACTTAATCTTCTATCGGATTAACCCGTTAAAGAAAAAACCTTAAACCGTTAAGAATCGATAATAAAAAATCAAAACCGTTACCGAAACTGCTAAACCAGTAACTCATTATCGATAAATCAATAATTATTTTTTTATTTTAGTTATTTGCTATTTGAAATAACCTTAAAATTAATGACGTTAACGAAGGAAGGATAATAGTAAACCTCCTTCAATAATAGAATTACTTTTATAACAAATGATATTTATTAAAATTTAAAAACTCCACTTTTTTAATAGGAAAACTTGACTATTTTCTCTCATTAAATAAAGTAGTGTAATGGTCAAACTAATCTAATTACATTAATTTTCTTTTGACCATTAATGCAAAAAAATTTAATGAATTTGTACAAAAAATTTAAAGGAAAAACACGGTGACGTATGGGACCTGCAGTAGTTTTTTGTTTTTTTGCTTTGAAATTTGACGAGCAGAAGAATTGTCTTGTCATATTAGTAGTATTTTCAGCAGTAGCAAAATAAGAACACTTTCTTTGCGTCTCTGACTGACCTTGGTCTTCCCGTTTACTCCTCACCGTTTACCGCTTCATACGCTCCAAAAATGCTAAAACAAAGCACCCATTAAGCCAAAATCCCTATTTCTTGTTTTTGTGTTAAAGAAAAAGAGTTGCAGAATCCCAAGCTTTCATCTTTACCAGTTTTCTCTTGTTGGGTAAGTGTTTTTTTCCCTTTATATGTGATTGTTTGTGTTTTAATTTGATTGACTCAAATTGGGATTTGAACCTGCTGTCTACAGCACCCTCTTTTAGGGGTGCAGCCGTTTCCCGGACCTTGCTTGAATGTGGGATGTTTAGTGCATTTTTTTTTTATATGGGTGCTGTTTATAATGGGGCATTTGATAATTGACATACTAATTCCAAGTTTTTTTATTTTATTGTGTTATCATTATCTATGTGTTTTACTTTGGAGTTTGGAGTTCAATTTGATAATTGCTTCTTTACAAGTTTTTTGAGATAAAAAGATGTGCTTTTTTCTTTTTAATATTTGGGGATAAGTGTTCTAATGATATGGTCTGTGATTTGAGTTTAATTGACTTAGGTAGCAGTTGTTCTTATAATTAGTACCATGGAAGTATTTGTTTGGGATTAAGTTGTCGGTGTTATTAATATATATATTTTTTTTGATAACCGAGAAATCCATTAGTGACCCGCCCTTTGGACCAATCACAGCCTTCTAAACTCGGTGGATAATGGGCCCACCCCTCTACCCTTCTCCACTTAATGTATTTGAACAGTACATGTGAGTGGTTTTCAAGAGAAGCTTTGACAGTTTTAGCATTCTGCAGTGGTAGGTGTCAAGGAGGCTTCACAGAGTGTAGATTGGGATTGAAATAGGTGGAAGGTCATTATCCAGAAGATGGGTGGTCTTTGCTCTAGAAGGGCTACCGCTGATAGCACAACAGATCGTGGCATTCCACATGTGAATGGTCATCTTAATTATGGTGCTGGAACAGTTTATCAGTCGCGTGGATTGCCCATACAACTAAGCAGTGATCCTATGCAATCCCCTGCTGGGGAAAGCCAGCAACTAACTGAACCAGCATTATCTTATCCGGAGATGAATGATATTTCTCTTGGGATTCCTATGGATGATGTTGATGATGGAATTCCAATATTGTCCAGGGTTTTATCTAACAAATCCAGATCAGCAAGGTCAAAGCAAGTTGCAATTGCAAAGGTGAGTGGTCAGTTTCATATGCTATGTTATGTCCTTTGGCTATGACCTAGTGCATTTGTCTTTTTCCTTATTGTTACTAGTAATTATTTGAAAATTTCCAATATAGGAGTTTATAAAGATAAATGGACCCCATTGCGATAAGCAAATGTGAGGGGTGTATCTACTTATGCAAATGTGAGATTATTCAGCAACATAATAAACCAAATGTGAAACTATAGAAGAAGAAAACGAATGGAGGAACTAAAGTAGCTTTTGTCGCCGTAGTGTTTGGTTTTTAGAGTATGTTATTTGTAACTTATATAACCCAGTGTGGTTGTGACTAGCTACTTGGTCATTTTAGTCTCATCTTTTATCATCCTCTCATATAACTGAAGGATGTAATCTATAACCCCCTGAAATATTCACTTCTCTTTATCAGAATGCTGATATTGCATGAGTCAGATTGTCCATGCAGAGGTGTTTCAAGAAAAATCGGAAACCAAATCTAACTGTAAACCAAACTAGTGTTGGCAAATGGGCGGGACGGATTGGATATGGGTGGGTTGAAGATGGATTAAACAAAAACAGATAAACTATCCGCCCTGCCAATATTTAATATGGATGAAAAATGGGTTGAATGATGGATATCATTCACGGCTTCTGAAAGAAAAAAACTCTCCACTTAGATAACCTGCGTAAGCTCCCCACAACAACTCTTTCATACAACTCATTAGAAAACCATCTACTTGAGTACTATTTTAAAAAATATACCAAGTAAAGGAAGTACAAAAGAATCTGGTGTAATTTAAAATGAGAGATAACAAATGATAAACTTTGACAGATGCATTAGATAACATCTTAGAAAATAAACCTTGTATTAGCTGATGTTTTTAAATCTGATTTAGTCGATGACATTCAGAAGCAAAAGTAAATTTGTAAACACTTCAAAGAGAGCATGTGCTACTGAAGGTTTATTTTATAAGATGACAAAATGTGAACTTTGGTGAATAACACTTGGCTGTGAAAAGGCCTTTCGGTTTTGCCTTTCTTTTGTCTTGTTTCTTTTTTTTTTTCTTCTGCCAAATTTTTCCTTTCCTTTTAAAGCAAATCAAAATAAAATGTGCTAACTAATTGAAAGCATTTTCTTCAATTACTCAATAAATGTAATTAATTGAAAATGAGTTAAAAATTAAATATCAACGGTACATCTAAAAGAAATATTTAAATGTTAAAAATAGAACTATATAGAAAGTAAAATGGAGGATCAAAATTTAACTTTGCATACACATGTAAGTTGGAATATAAATTGTTGTTTTAAGTTTTTTAACAATGTGTGTGATCAGATTGGAAGATTATGAATAAGAAGTACAAAAGAAAATGACAGACGTGCAGAATGGAAATAAAACATTTAAAGCTACAGATTACGGGGAATAAAGAAAAATACTACTTCATTTATTTGTTCTGTGTCAAAACTTTTAATAGTACTGTTTTAACTTCTCTATTGTAATAATGAATCCCACATCTTACATTCTGAACTTCATAATTGAAATATAAAACCATGTTTCTTAATCTTTCCTTTAACATTAATAAGAAAAAATGTGTAACGAAAGATCATTAGCCTTAATGATCTAGAAAGCAATAGTCGGTCCTCCTTTACCTTTGCCAAATGATGTAGAAAGCAATAGTGGGTTATATGGGTTTGGAGTAAAACCCATTATTTATCCCTCAAGTATCCGTCTTTAGTGGGTAATATAGACATTATCATATCTCATCCGTTTTAGAAAGTCAACTATCCAAACCATTTTTAATTGGGTGGGTTGGATGGATACTTGATTTTCATCCATTTTGCAACAGTAAATCAAATTAAAGCCACGTAAAAAATCTGCATGTTCTTTGACTTTGGTTTATTCGGTTTTAAATTTGGAAAAACCATCAATATGATCCTGTTTAATATTTATAAAAAGTCTAACCAAAAGAAACTCCCTCCCTCTCTCTCTCTCTCCCTCTCTCTCCCTCTCTCTCTATCTCTCTCTCTCTCTCCCCCTCCCTCCCTCCCCCCCCTCTCTCTCTCTCTCTCTGTATATACATATATATGTGCATGTATATGTATTTGTCAGTTTATAACCTCCTACGAGCATAACTATTCATTCTTATAGAGAACTTTTTTAAAAACAACCTTCTGTATTTTTACCCATAAAAAAGATGTATGGAGTATGGACATTTTCAAGGTACTTGCTTCGAGTTTTGTGTTCTTCTATGTTGAAGTTTTCTAGGAGAAGTGATTTATTTTTTGTTTTAATCATTAAGGTAAAGTTAGTGTGAAAGCATATATGGATATAAAGTGATTGTTAGATTTATGAATGTGAACATTGTCATGTCTCAAGATGACATTTCTCACAGATGTTTGAACTGATAATAGGTTTATCTATTTGTTTGATTCTTGCTAATCATATATCGACATATGAGAAAGGAAAAAACCAAATAAACCGACAAAATCGAAACAAAAATACAGACTCTATTTGGTTTGGTTTGGTTATTTAGCAAACTGACACAACTGTTTCTTTAAGGTAAAAATAGAATCAAACTGAACCGTGAACACCCTTAAATTTCCGCATTCTAATTGGAATTTATCTATTATTTGCTAGACAGGTTTCCGAAATGAGTTCACTGTTGGGAAGAGCAGGTACGGCGGGGCTTGGGAAGGCTGTAAATGTGTTGGACACACTGGGTAGCAGCATGACAAATTTAAACTTAAGTAGCGGTTTTGTATCAAACATGGCAACCAAGGGAAATAAAATTTCAATTTTGGCATTTGAAGTTGCAAACACCATTGTCAAGGCTGCCAATCTTATGCATTCTCTTTCAGAAGAAAATGTGCAACATTTGAAGGAGGTGGTGCTTCCTTCAGAAGGTGTGCAGCTCCTGATAACAAAGGATATGGATGAACTCTTGAGAATTGCTGCAGCAGACAAGAGGTGCTAAGATTCTGAGATAGCTTATTGTCATAAGGTATTACTTTTAAGTTTTGTCTGCCAGAGTGAATTTCTAATATTCTGTAATATGGCAGGGATGAACTGAAAATATTCTCTGGTGAAGTGGTTCGTTTTGGAAATCGCTGTAAAGATCCTCAATGGCACAACTTGGAACGTTACTTTGAAAAGTAACTGTTATAAGCTTTTATCTGTTATTTCTTGCTTGTCATTAGTACACCTCAATGAGTGATCACGTCATTTATAATACATTTCATTATATTTAGGCTGGAATCTGAACTGACACCTCATAAAAACTTGAAAGAAGAAGCAGAGGCTATAATGGTGCAGTTGATGATCTTGGTTCAGTATACAGCTGTGAGTTTTATCTCATTATTCATTCATGTTTTGATCTCCCATTGCTGTGTTTATTCCGTTATCTTACCATTGTTTGATCCTTTAGTTTGGTTTCAAAAATTAGTGGAGAAGAAATTAGGATCTTGTGTTGTGCAAAATTAGGACTGTTAGAAAACACACTAGATATTGATGCTCTGTCAAAGTAGTCTAATGTGACTACAAATGGAACTAAATGTAACTAGCACTGTCACTGCTGTGTCATCAGCTGTTCTCTGAAAATCGTAAGAAGACTGTGAAATCATAGAAGGTAATTTATCTTGGTGGCCTACAATGTGGATTCACAGTATCTAATTATCACATTCATAGTAATTAGTGGAAAATATTGTCTCGCGTAAAGCAAGGAGAAAATATTTGCCGCCAGGGAGGTGATTTCATTTGCGCTTTCTCTTTTGGGAGATGGAAGCACATGAGAGGCGCATGAATTCCAGCCAAATCTAATAGAAATTTGACAAAGAGGGATGTTTGCTGAGTTTAGATAGTTCGATGGGTGAAATTGCAAAAGGTGAAGGGTCTCTACAAGACTTCGGCTCGATAACAAATTGAATCAATTCATATTAATTTTATTTTGGCTTTTTATTGATTGAAAAGTTGACCACGAAGTGATGCTTTGGCTCGAAAAGAAATTGAAAATTGCAATACCTTCTTGATGCATTATTAATGGATAACTTGCTTCATAAGGAATGACTATATCGTCAACATACACAAGCAGATAGATAGGAATATCATGTATAGAATGTGGAGAGAAGACATAATGATCTGACTTGGCCATTCTATCCCAACTCCTGGACTACTTGGCTGAACCGTTTAAACCAAGCCCGAGAGAACCCATAAAGGAACCATCCAAATAGACATATTAGATTGGATCCCCCCTTTACTTATAGTTAGGATCTCGATTAGCCTCATCGATTGTTGTTTAGAGACTAAAGACCCCTCTAGTCCCAAAAGCTAACGAAATAGGAGCCCATTCTTACTTGATTGATTTAAACACAATCTTTCTAATCACCCTTCCCCCTTCCAAACAACAAAACTAGGAGGTTGGTCCATATAACCTTCCTTTTTCCCGATTTGGAGTTGTTGCTTCCACATCTGAGCTCCATTCATGATAGATTTAGGATTACTCTCGTCCCTTCACCCTTGCATGTGGTTTAGTGATACACAGTTTTTGGAATAAAGTTCTTTCCGTTCTTCCCAGCAGTGATGTTCCCTACTGCACTTGAAGGCTATTGTCCTAGATAGGAATTTGGAAAGCCATAAAGGATCTCCTGGGTTCAAAATCTTCTGGTCATTTGGAGCGTACATTCCCTAGCAATTCACTATATATTGATGCAAATATTGATCCTGCTTGACGATCAAAACAACCTAAGTCATCTACAAGAACCAACATGGCTTGTGGTGCACTGGTGGGAGTGCTTCACCCTTAACCAGAGGTCTCGGGTTCGAGCCCTGGGTATGGAGAAAATCCTGTTGGGAGCGCCACCCCCAAATGGGCCCTGTAGAGCGCGATCTGGATTTAGTCGGAGCTCCAATGTGGGCTCCGGACACTGGGTGGAAAACCAAAAAAAAAAGTCATCTACAAGGCAAGACTCAAGAACTTTTTTGCTTTTCTATTTCTTCATTCCCATCCAAAAGATTATCCGTATATTCTCTCTTGCGATGGCATTCTCCATGTCAGGGGATAGTGATGGCAAGCTCATTACAGCTTCATAGGATCTTAAAATCTTTCCCTGACTACTGATAGAGCATCATAATACTCCAGCAAACAGCATTAAAGTTCTCTTACCTTCAAGGTCGCATCAGCATTAAAGTTCTCTTACCTTCAAGGTTGCATCACATCATCCGTATTTGTTTTACTAAAAATCTGGAATGAGCAATGAACTTTGCATTTAGTTTACTATAAGGGTCTGTTTGGAAAGCCACCTGGTAATTGGAATTGGTGTAATTACTAGGGTAGTATACCAATCTAGTAATTACACTGACCTGTTTGGTTGCCACAGTGTAATTACACTGTAATTAATTACACATGTCCTGTTTGGATGCCACAGTGTATTACACATGTTCTGTTTGGATGCACAATTGCAATCATAAAATTATATTCAATTTTAAAAATTAAAATTAAAATTTATACTAGACAAATAAGAAACTTTATAAATGACATTAACTTAAATATTTAAGATATATATTCTTTTTTGAAAATATATTAATTAATAAACATATTTTATTTAACTAATATTATGAAAAAATAATTGATTTATATTTTTTCAAATTAATATATTTTAATTGAATTGATCATAAAAACTAAAAGTATGAAGTTTCTACGAACATCGTGAAATGCATGTTTGATAAAAAGATTAATATATAAATAAAATGTCATAAATTATTAAATGTTTGACAAAAATATAATCTATCAGGTCTAATTAAAAAATGACGTGCAATGTGAATTCAATATTACTAAAACAAATGAAACTGAAAATATAACATAAGTTATAAATTCAAAACAAAAAAATTA
>JAJOOO010026924.1:0-17068 GCA_029582685.1 Solanum piurae
AATCAAGAAACACAAACTAACAATCAAATAATCCCTAATTCAAACTAAAAATCAATAAACACAAAATCAATAAACTAATTACAATTAAATAACTAACAAAATCAAATAAATAAAAAATAATTGATTTTTTTATAATAAATAAAACCCTAACCTTAAAGGAGATCAAGGAGAGAATGAAGAGAGAGGGGAAGGAGGTGGCAGCGGCAACTTCAGCAGGTGAGACGGCAGTGGCAGCTCCTCACGACTCCGATCAGCGGCAGCAACTGACGGAGGGACGACGGCGGCGGAGTGGGAGAGAAGGAGAGGAGAGGATTTGAGAAAATAGAAATGGTGGAGAATGGGGGAAAATCACGTCTGTATATCAAATATTTATTGAAAAGCGACGGACAGCGTCTCTAAGTCAGTCGCTTTTCATTAAATAGTTGACCAAACAATTTGACCTAAAAGCGACGGACATAGAGACGCTGTCCCTCGCTTATTTAAAATATTTGACCAAATAATTTGACCAAGAAGCGACGGACATAAAGATGTTGTTCGTCGCTTTCATAAAAAAATTCAAAAGCGAAGGACGGCGTGGCTATTGTTAAATTTATATATAATTATTTTTAATTAAAAGCGAAGGACAACGTCTATATTTATATAAAATAAATAATTATTAATTTTATATATATTTGGCCCAAAAATTTGCGGAAAAAACGACGGACTAAGAGATGTTGTCCGTCGCTTTTTGTAAAATAATTTTTAAAATAATTATTTTTATTAAAAGCGACGGACAGTGTGGCAAATTGTTACACCGTTATTTCACTATCTTTAAAAAAATCACTTTTTTGAAATGTTCTAAGTATAAAACAATTTGAGAAAAATACTTAAAAAAGAGTCGCCACTTAATTTTTGAAAGAAATTAAGAAAACTCAATTTAAAAAGGTTCTAACAAATTAAGTCCTTAAATTTTTTAGAGAAAATGGGTAAGCGGGTCTTATTTACGTTTGAAGAAGGTTTTTAAGACATTTGAAGCGTCCGCTAACATACGGTTATCCTACGACTTAGATTAAATATTTGACTTTTTTTTTTATGAAAAATGAGTTAACATAAAAATAATAATTTACAATATTTGATTAGCTTTGAGAAAATAATTAAATAACATTTTTTTTTATTTTTTAGAGAAAAGAGACCTAAAAGAAAACATTTTGTATTAAAGTGTGTTGACACCCAATTTTGACCCTCCCCGATAATAATTAATTGCCGAGCTTCTTAACTTTCAAACGATTTAGAATAATTAGTTTTATAAAATTTAAAATAGTTTCGAGGTTTTTTAAATAATTTCAATCGATTTTCCTAAGTATTTTGAATAAGAAATATATTTCATATAATCATATATGTAGTTAGTATATCTTATAAATATTTAAAAATCATATCAAAAGATTTATACGTTGTTAAAATAAATATTTTATTAATTTAGTTTCATTCGGAATTATAGTTTTAAAATTTTGAATCAATTAGTGGGTTTTTAAATTAATTAGTTTTTAAATTAAATTAACTATTTTATTTCGTTAAAAATAAGAAACTCACTAATTAATCATATTAATTCGTTTTATTTAAATATTTACCAAATTTGTCAATCGAGCTCAATTTGGTTAAATCCCGATTCCAATCGGCCACTATTGAATTCAAAGGGCCATATCTTAATTTGGAATATAGCTCTTTTATTTATAAAATTAGACATTCGCCTTTCAACTTTTCTAATTCTTTAAAAGACCAAAAAAGTTTGGGCCATTTTTCCCTCACATTCCAGCAGCCCACTTCTTCAACACATAAGACCCAAATTAACCCCAATTAATCTCAGCCCATACAGCAGCAAAACCGACCCAAACCCATACAATACCCATACAATAATACAACTATCAGCGTACAACAACAATACCAAATTCCACCAATCCGACCCGACCCTTTTCTCCTTCTTCCTCAATGCGAGAACCAAAATTCAAGACGTTGCAAACCCAGAAATCACGGACATCAACCAAATCCCGAGCAGTACCAAACCCGTACGTCACCCATCTGCAAACCCATAACCCTAGCAACCTAATCAATCACTTCGTCGTCCCCTTTTCCCCATTTTCGCGAAATTCAGCTTTTTCCCATCCCCTTTACTGTTGCATCAACAATAGCAGAAGAAATCCAAATTTTGTTTGAAATTTCCAAAGGATTTCCCCCCTCCTAAATCACCCCATATTCCCCTATAAATAACCCTCTACCCTCCGTGATTGAAGAAAAAAGGGAGAAAATATTGGATTATGAGGTCATATACGAAAAATAGCTTAAAAACAAGTTTTTGAGTTTGAGTTCTTTGGCGATAGTGGCTTTACACTTAAAATTTTATATTTAGCTCTCTGATTCTAAGTTCCAAGAAGGTCGCCGCTCAGATTTTCTTGGTTTGCTATTCGTATTTGGATTTTTTGGTGAAAGAATCGATGCCCTCTCAAGCTCGTCGTCCCAGCTCGCTGCCCCAAGAAAGTCAGCCAAAAAATCAAAGTAGTGTACAGATTGAAGGAAAAACAAGGCTAGAAATTGTAACAACAGGTCCACCAGAAGCTGGTACGGTCCGGAAGACAGGGAGCGGGGCTCATATACGAGCTGTATACATTGATATACAACTCGTGTATACAAAAACGGAACTGAATAAAGGCCAAAAAAAAATTCAGCGAAATTGGCCCAAAAGAGGGCCCAAATTCATTTTCTTTACCTTTAAATTATTAATTGTCTTTATTTTTTAAATTATTTTTATCATTAGCTCTAACTTTAGAATTGTTAATTAACTTAATTAGATTCCCCAAAAGATGAGTTATTTTTTTTTTGTGTTGGTTTACTTTTAATACATTTCATGTTTTTGTGTTCATCAAATATATTGGTCAAAATTTTATATCTTCAATTAAGTTGAACCTTTTGTTCTTAAAAAGACATGTTCTCTAATGCTTCTCACTTAATCAGATTTTACTCATTTTAAAATTGTTTTAAGTTAAAGTATTTTTCTCAAATAATTTTAAAAAAATGTTAGCTAAAACTTTTTCAATTAATAAAAATAAATAAATAAATAAATAAAAATATACTTACTTAGTCATCTTCAATTAATTTGAAAATGGAGTTTCATACGTTAATTTATTAAATTGGTTTAAATTATTATTTCAAAATGAATTAAATAAGTTCTAATTAATCTAGTATTATTAATATTCTAATCACTTGTATTTCGAGTCAAATGTTCCATTTTGGATCCCTTTCTC
This sequence comes from Solanum piurae, assembly GCA_029582685.1. Lineage (NCBI taxonomy): Eukaryota > Viridiplantae > Streptophyta > Magnoliopsida > Solanales > Solanaceae > Solanum > Solanum piurae. Next base: position 3,276 of record JAJOOO010026924.1, read on the forward strand.
TAAAAAAATAAAAAAATATAAAATTTGTCATTTATTTAATTATTTTCTCAAAGTTAATCAAATATTATATATTTTATTTTTTTATGTTAAATCATTTTCCTAAAGAATTAGTCAAAAAATTATTTTAGTCAAGTCGTAGGATAAACGCATGGTAGCGGCTACTTTAAGTGCTTATACCTTCTTAGAGTAGAAATAAGAACTTCTTACCCATTTTCTCTAAATTTTTAAAGGTTTATCTGTTAAAGCCTTTCTAAATTAAGTTTTCTTAATTTCTTTAAAAAATTAAGTGTCGACTCTTTTCTACGTATTTTTCTCAAATTGTTTTATACTTAGAACATTTCAAAATAGTGATTTTTCTAAAGATAGTAAAATTACGGCATAACAGAAATGACGACTCTGCTTGGGACATAATTAAGTTCTAACCATAAGATTTGACTCATTTGACTGATTGTTATTAATTGCTGAATTGTTTATTTGCGCTAAACATGTTTAAATTGATATAATTGTCATTGCATTCATGACATTTCCTGTTGTATGTATAGTAAATTAAGGACGGTTTCTGCATAATCGCAGCCGGAATTTTTATACTCAACCCTTTTCCGAAAGGATTGGCGATTTATTGGTACGTCATGCGTCCAATAGTTGTCGTGAATTCCAGCCTAAGTTGTCCACTTGGGCTCCCGGGTCTTTCAAAAGTCACTCTTAGTTAACTAGAGTAGAGCGAAACCCAAATCCAAATTTTTAGCGCATTTTCAACTAGGTTGACCCAACACCCAAGGAGTGTTGGGCCCATTAGAAGCCCACCTTGTGTCTATTTGGCTCATTTGCCAATAAAAAGACAATCATGCTTATGTGTTTAACTGAAGGATATATATGTCAATTTAAACAAATCAATTATCTATGGGGGTGGGGGTAACTTACCTTGTCTGTTTTTCTTGTAGGATGAATCCGACATGTGAGCAGTTGAGGACCCGAATGGTGACCATACCCCATCCTTACCTCTAAGTTTGGTGGAAGTTCATGAATGCGGAAGACAAAAACAAAGTTCAAAGATACATAGGCCATCTCCCATCATTAATGGAAATTGTGGCTTATCCCGACTTGATTGGAACGATGGTGAAATTTTGGGACAACAATAACATGGTGTTTCAGTTCGGGGAAGTAGAGTTGACTCCGACTATCGATGAGGTTCTTACAAGTTATGAGAGTGTCGGTATGTGCAACAAGAGGAAACACCAATCCTATACTGATCTTCTCTTTCCAAAGATATGGGACTTTACCAAAATAAAATAAAATCTGTCACTCGTCAAAGCTGAGTGGATGGACAGGCTTCTTGGGTCAAATATTCCACTTCGGAAGTTGTATTATTGATTTGGACGTGCAAGAGCTTACGAGAAGTTCAAGCAAGAGTTTGTCTCGGAAGAAAAATAGAAGGAAATACGTCCCCTTGCTTTTTCAATATGTCTTTTCGGAACGATGGTATTTCCCCAAAGACCAAACTACACTATCCATCCAAGTGTAGTAATGGTCACTCATGTTATCTTTAATGGAGTAGGCTACAGGTCTGCAAGAAAGTACTATAATTTGGCTCCTATGATCCTTGCTGACATTTACAGGGCATTGGACAGATGTAAAAGCGGCACGCGTTTCTTTCAAGGGTGCAACCTAATACTTCAATGGTGGATGATGAGACACTTGAACAAAGTTCATAATCCTAAAGAACCAGATCCCTTGGAAAGACCGAACAGACTCGAAAGTCACGATTGGTGGGTACAACTTAATCATTTCAACATGACTGGAGGACAAGAATTTTGGTACCCGAGACTTCAGGGTTTGAGAGAGGAAAATGTGCAGTGGTCGATCTCATGCTTGGTAGTAACAAAACAAACGGATCCGAAGTGGAAAGACTCCCTACTTGATATTTGCTGGGTTGAGAGGAACTCGGCCATATGCTCCTTCTCGAGTACTTAGACAACTAGGAGGGAAACAAGATCTTCCTCAAATCGAAGACATGACAAGATTTGTGACGGATCATGAAAATGGAGAAGTTGCTTTTACTAAAAAAATGCTTCAACTATGGAAAACTCGAAGGTTATTGGGTGAGCCGGTGCCAAATAGGTTCCGTCCCGAATGTTCTAAGGATTACAAAGAATGGTTGAAGAAGAGCCTCGTTGGAACTATCGAGCCTAGTCCAAATGTTCCCCATATTATTGCAGATGTTGGAGCCAAACATTAGATTCGACTTCATCAACTCCAAGAGAAGTTTGATAGGAATGAGTTGGAGCTTCAGCGTCGGCATTTAGAAGACGCCAAAGTCATAGCTCAGTTGAAGCAATAGTTACGAAGATCAAGTCAATGCATATCGGAATTAGATGATAGCATAAAACAACAGATTCAGTCAGCCGAGTGGTTCAGACATCAAGAAGGGGCTCGGTTGGTTAGAGATCACCTATGGGCGAACATATATTCCATGTGGGAAGAGGTCAGCATCCCTAAGAGAACCAGACTTGGTGAAAGTTCAGGAGGAGCTTGAAGTCTATTATCATCCCCTGCGTGGGATTGCTTTCATTTGTACTTTGTTTTGTTATTATTTCCTTTTTCAACTCATTTTCCCATTTATATATTGTTGAACATTATTTTGAATGATATTAATGAAATGTTTTTGGGAATAATAAATTGGCTTAAAAAGACATATACATCCTTCAATTCGCTAGGCCTACCCTTGGCACAAAAGGGCCACATTCATGTTTAGGACGCGATATTTGTCTGTTTACTTGTGTGCTTTACCTGTTTCTGTGGTACGTTGCTTTGAATGAGGACATTTTTAGCCCACTCCTTTTCAAAAAAATTCCAATAATCTCTACAATACTGAATATAAGTCACTACCCCAAAATGTCCGACCAAAATTTCCTGAGTCTTGAGTTTCTCAGCCAAAAATAAAATCTCACTACCCAATCCTAAAACATTACTCTATCATCTCAGGAAAGGTGAAATTGATGCTAAGATGGAAAAGGGAAAGAATGTCGATATGAAGTTAACTGAGGAGGATTTGAGGATGAAACTGGAGCGGCTCAAACAAGAGATCCAAGAAACCAGAGAAAGGAGAATATAAGTGGAGTTCGCCACCGCGGTCGCACAAGCAACAAATGTGGCACTAGACGCGGAGTTAGCGGCTAAGATGGCAAGATTTGCTATCATGAATGAGGAGACAGTGGCTATGCAGAAAGGAGACGATGTTTTCAAAGATAGTATAGCCACGAGGCTTCAAAGGCTACGCAAATAATACCCTCTCTTGGATAACGCAGTTCATGTCCCCGAAAACACTGAATCGGAAGTTGTTGAAGAAGAACCTGAGGAGGAAATTGTCTATAGGCCTCCTTTCCAGGGACGGTGAAAAGAAGGGAATGAAAAATTTGCCCTTGAAGCATATGAGTTTGCCCCCGTGATTAATGCGACAATCACGGGAGATACTCATTGAGAGATACGTAGGCAGCCTTTCAAGGCCCGGCTCCTATCTTTTCCAAATTTTTTCTTTTCAAGGAAATGTTGAATTCACATCAACAGATGCCGAGAGATGCAGCAAGAAGACCTTAGCTCAACACAATTTAACCTTTTTGAGTCAATAGCACAAAAATAAAATGAGAAAATTCCTGTTCGTTCAAAAATTAGTCCCCATTATTCATAGGTTAACATGTTCTCAAACGAAGCAACTCTTATGTGTTTATATGCCCTCTATGTCATATTTTGCATTGTGTGTCCTGAATCAAAACTAACTCATTTTCCTTTGAGTTGTTTCCCTCTACAGGTAGTTAGAACTGATCTGTGTTGATTAGTTGGCTGAAAACCCCTATTTTACAAGATCAAAAGGCCCTACAGATTCCTTCCCCAGTCAAAGTTCTCGGAAGGGCAAGTCAACAATAGGCGATAACGTTGAGGATACCAGCTTAACAGATGTTGTTGTGGCTCAGCCCGTCATCGCCGATCAGAACGAGTTAATTATTCAGTTAATGCAACAGATCGCTGAGTTAATTTTTACTAATCCAGTTTTTGCTTTCAATGCTCCAGTAGATGGAAGGCCTCCACTTCACTTTCCTCTTTCAAGTGTGGAACAGGCTCAAAACCCACCCTCCAGTCCTTCTCATTACCCTCAATCATCGACCTAACCTCCCTAAATCCCCATTATGCCTCCGCCTCTTATCAAACACCACCCCCTCCCCAAAATGCCAACCTCCAAGTGCCACTTCCTCCCCAAAATGCCAACCTCCAAACTGGTCCACCCCCTCAAAACCAAAACGTTAACAACCCGCAAGCTTCCCTCCGTCACCAAAATCAACATACCAACCCCCAGACTTTCCATCAAAACTACCAAGCCACTTAAAATATCCAAAGTCCCTCCATTGCTCCACCCATACCTCAGAAAGCCACTTTCCAAATTTCGATCCTCAATGAACATGACGCCAATGGTTCTGAGCTCGACCACTATGACGAGCGAGACAGAGAGTGGAGGTCAAAAGAAGAGGCCGCTAAGCTAGATATGAAGGAAGAGATCCTAAAGGCTATGAAAGAGTTGCAGTGTATTCCTGAAGTCGCCGGTTTGAGTTATGAGGACTTATGCATTCATCCAAATTTGGACCTCCTGGAAGGGTTCAAGGTACCAAAATTCGACGGAGGAATAGGAAACCCCTTAGCACACCTAAGAGCCTACTGTGACCAACTCGTGGGAGTTGGAAGAGATGAAGCTTTACTGATGTGGCTTTTTCGCCGAAGTCTGAGTGGAGAGGCTCTGGAATGGTTTACATCTCATGAAACAAGACAGTGGCCCAGCTAAGGACTTTATCGAATGATTCACCTAGAATGTAGAGATCGTTCCTGATCGTTATTCCTTAGAAAAAATGAAGCAGAAATCAAATGAAAGTTACAGAGAATTTGCATACAGATGGAGAAAGAAAGCAGCTAGAGTTCGGCCTCCTATGTATGACAAGGAAATTATCGAAGTATTTGTGCGGGTTCAAGTGCCCGAATATTATGACAGAATCATATTTCTCGTTGGAGCAAAGTTTGCTGAGATAGTCAAAGTAGGTGAGACTATCGAGATGGATTAAGAACCGGGAAGATTGCCCGTGTTGCTGCCCCACCCGGATTCTCGGGTTTGTTGAAGAAGAAAATAGAAGATGTGTCTTATATCTCTTATGTAGGGAAGAAAACCCCAAGAAAATCATCATCATACCAAGGTCGTTCTCGACCTTCACAAAGTTTGTACCCGGCTTGTTATGCGCAGGCTGATTACCAAAATACCCCTTCTCCCAGTTATCAAAACACTCCCCCTCCTATCTACCAAACTCCCCCTCCAATTTACCAAACTCCACCTCATTACTACCGAAATGTCGCCCTCAACTGTGCCAACGTGAAGACAAATTACCAAACGCCTCCCCCAATATACCAAATCCCAACTCCACTTTACCAAAATACCCCTCCGAACTACCAAGCTCCACAACCAAATTACCAAACCAACTCATACCCCAGATATCAAGTCCCTTGTCCAAACATTCCAAATTATTGTCAAATGCCTCCTCCTCAACAAGGCAATTTTGATCCCCCCATCCTAAATTAGAGAAGAAGCCTGCTAGAATTTTCACTCCGCTCATTGAAAGCCGAACAAAGCTGTTCGAGCGATTAACTGCGGCAGGATATATTCATCCAGTGGGGCCCAAATCGGTTGACACTAGCTCAAAGTTTTACAGACTTGATCAGAGGTGTGCATATCACTCCAACGGTGTTGGGCATGATACCGAGGATTGTATCAACCTAAAGCACAAGATCCAAAACCTAATTGATCAGAAAGTGGTCTCTTTCCAGACAGTCGCGCCTAATGTCAATAGTAATCCTTTGCCAAATCATGGAGGCGTCACTATCAACATGAGAAAGACAGATGATGATTGGTGCATGACAAAGGCAATAGTTCCTATCATTCCTGATGAACTCGAAAGGGTTGTAGCTTCGTTGAGCATTAAAAAAAAAGAGTTTGTGATTCTAACACCCGAGAAGGCTGTTGCCTTGGTGCCACAGGAAACTCTTGACCGACCAAAGTTCGTGATCGAAACGGTTGTTACCCAGGGTATGACCAGATCCGGCAGGTGCTACACATCAGAAGAGTTAGCCTAGGGAGTGCAGAAGAAAGATCAATCTAAAAGTCCAATTAGTGAAGCTGAAGTAGCGGAGTTCTGGAGAAAAATGCAACTGAAAGATTACTCGATCGTGAAGCATCTGGAGAAAACACCAGCTCAGATTTCTGTGTGGGCCCTGCTGAGGAGTTCACAACTGCATAGACAAGCTTTAATGAAAGCTTTGGATGACACTTATATACCCGTGGGCACTAACAGTGATAATCTGGCAGCCATGATAAACCAAGTTGTTCGAGGACACCGAATCAGTTTCTGTGACGAAAAGTTGCCCTTTGAAGGCAAGATGCACAACAAAGCTTTGCATGTCACCACTATGTGTCGAGACAAGATAATAAATCGCGTCTTGGTTGATGACAAATCCGGTGTTAATATTTGCCCACTTTCAACTCTGAGACAGCTGAAGTTCGACTTGGGAAAGCTTCACCAGAACCAAGTCAACGTGAGGGCTTTTGATGGAGTGCAAAGAGACACATTGAGTGCGGTAAACTTGAATATTCAGGTGGGTTCTGCGGAATTTAACGTGGAGTTCTTGGTGTTGGATATCAACACCAGCTACAATTTGCTTCTCGGAAGACCGTTTATCCACATGGCTGGGGCTGTGTCTTCTACCTTTCACCAACTAATGAAATTTGTTTGGAAGGACCATGAATTGGTCATTTATGGTGAAGGGGACCATTCCAATGGGTATGCGCCGATCGTTGATGATGTCTCTTGAGGTTGTGATTTCTACACGGTGGAGTTGGTAAATGTCACCGGTGATGACTTGGCTTCACAACCTCCTATGCCTTCTGTGTACAAGATGATTGCTACTGTTATGCTCTGCAGCAGTTTCGAACCAGGTTTCAGATTGGGGAAGCATTTTCAAGAAATTGTCGAGCCTATTTAAATCCCCGCCAAAGGAGCAAAGTTTGGTTTAGGGTATGTCCCCACAGATGATGAAGCAGAAGAACAAGAGTGTTGATCAAGCATTGGCCAGGCCAATTCCTCATCTGTACCAGTCAGTCCCGGTGCGAGGATATGTCAATGATCATGGTCTCGGGGAAGGAATCTGGGGCCTTTTTTAGGAGATTGATGCGGTCATCGAGGAAGAGGCTGGGACATCGGGCATCCATGATGCAGAGGAGCAATTGCAAAATTGGACCTCCACACCGCTCCTGATTTCCCGTGCAGCTTGGTAGAAAAGACATGCGTTTATGTTTGTTTTTAAAATCAGTGGTAGTCTAGAAGAGGACCGAGACCCACCTTTTATGCAGTTTTTACTTGTTTGAAGTTTTAAATTCTCTTGTGATGTTTAAAAAGGCGAAATGTCCCTTAGCCATTGCCAAAGTTTGTGCTTGTTTTTCAGTTTAAATGAAAGCCTCTTTTATCAAAATTTGTTTACTTATCTATTTATGTTTTACTTTCCTAACTTTTCTTGTTTATGATTTCAGTAATATTAATTTAAAACCTGTCAATATCATGTCATGTCATGAACCGAGTGAACGAATGAGGCAGGTGATGACGAATGCGAGGAATATGAAGAAGAAAATGAGGTACCTAAAGATGTTGCTAAAGAGTTCCGACAATTTAAGAATCAACACAAGCCAAATCATGAAGAAACTGTGGGACTGTGAATTTGGGAGATGAGGAATGTGTCAAAGAAGTCAGAATCAGTGTCCATCTTACTGAAGCTCAAAGAAGGGACATGGTTCGTTTGCTGAGAGAATACATCGATGTAATTTCCTGGTCTTACAGAGATATGCCGGGGTTAAGTACAAACACTTATAAATTGTCGATCAATCCAGGTTTCAATCCAGTAAAGCAGAAAACTCGTAAATTCAAACCAGAGTTAAGTTTGAAGATCAAAGAGAAAATTACCAAGCAGATCGAGTCTCAGGTGGTAGAAGTGACACAATATCCGACTTGGCTAGCCAATGTTATTCCAGTGGCCAAGAAAGACGGAAAGATCAGAATTTGTGTCGACTACAAAGATCTCAACAAAGCAAGCCCGAAAGATAATTTTCCATTGCCAAACATCCACATTCTCATTGATAACTGTGCTAAGCATGAGATGCAGTCATTTGAGGATTGTTATGCGGGTTACCACCAGATCCTGATAGACGAAGAAGATGCAGAAAAGACAATTTTCATTACACCTTGGGGAGTATACCATTATCAGGTGATGCCATTTGGTCTCAAGAATGCCGGTGCTACTTATATGAGGTCTATGACAACCATTTTTCATGACATGATTCATAAGGAGATTGAGGTGTATGTAGATGATGTCATAATCAAATCCCGCGAGAGTTTGGATTACTTGACTCACTTGAGGAAATTCTTTGATCACCTGCGTCGATACAATTTGAAGTTAAATCCTGCCAAATGTGCTTTTGGAGTGCCAGTCGGCAAGCTGTTGGGATTTATAGTCAGCAGGAGGGGCATTGAGCTTGACCCTTCTCAGATCAAGACGATCTAAGAATTACCTCCCCCGAAGACCAAGAAAGAGGTGATGAGTTTTATGGGAAGGTTGAATTACATCAGTCGATTTATAGCTCAATCCACCGTGGTGTGTGATCCCATCTTCAAGTTATTGAAAAAAGATTCCCTGACCAAGTGGACCAGAGAATGTCAAACCGCTTTTGAAGCCATCAAGAATTATTTGTCCAATCCGCCGGTGTTGGTTCCTCCACAAGAAGAAAGTCCACTGTTACTGTATTTATCTGTCTCGAATAACGCATTTGGATGCATGCTTGGTCAACACGATGAAACTGGGAAGAAGGAGCGAGCCATCTATTACCTGAGTAAGAAATTCACTCCATATGAGGCTCGTTACACTCTTTTGGAGAAAGTATGTTGTGCTTTGATCTGGATTGCTCAGAAGTTGAGACATTATTTGTCTTCGTATACCACATATCTTATCTCTAGAATGGACCTATTGAAGTATATTTTTCAGAAAGCAATGCCTACCGGGAAGTTGGCCAAGTGGCAAATGCTCTTGAGTGAGTTTGATATTGTGTATGTGACTCAGAAGTAGATAAAAGCACAAGCCTTGGCTGACCATCTTGCGTAGAATCCAGTTGATGAAGAGTATGAACCGCTCAAGACTTATTTTCTCGATGAAGAAGTTGCATTTGTGGGTGAAGATATTTCTGAAGCATACCCTGGTTGGAGAGTATTCTTTGATGGAGCGGCAAATTACCAAGGGAAAGGTGTCGGAGCGGTCTTAGTGTCAGAAACCAGTCAACACTAAACTATGGCGGCTAAAGTTTGATTTGATTGCACAAACAACATGGTTGAGTATGAAGCTTGCATCCTCGGTCTGAAGATAGCGATTGATATGAACGTTCATGAGATGTTGGTTATTGGAGATTTAGATTTGCTAATTCACCAAGTTCAAGGAGAATGGGCCATGAAGAACCCAAAGATCACACCGTATGTGCGGTATATATAGAGGTTGTGCAAGAGATTTCACAAGATTGAATTCAGGCACACTCCTAGGACACATAATGAGTTGGCCGACGCTCTTGCCACCATTGCCTCAATGATTAAACATCCAGATACAAGTTATATTGATCCATTGGATATAGAGGTAAAAGAGCAGCCTGTCCATTGTTCACATGTTGAAGCAAAACCAGATGGTTTTACTTGGTATTTTGACATCAAGAAGTATTTAGAGATCGAGACTTATTCTGAGAATGCAACGTTCAACCAGAAGAAGTCGATACGCCATATGGCCCTCAATTTCTTTGCAAGTGGGGAGATCCTTTATATGAGGAATCCAGATTTAGGTCTTCTCAGATGTGTTGATGCTAGTGAAGTTGCAAAGCTTTTGGAACAGATACATGTGGGAGTGTGTGGTACTCACATGAATAGACTCACTCTAGCAAGGAAGATCATTTGAGCCGGTTACTTTTGGATGACTATGGAACATGACTGTTTCAAGTTTGTGCAAAAATATCATAAGTGTCAAGTTCATGGTGATTTGATTCGAGTGCAGCCTCACGAACTTAATGCTATGAGTTCACCTTGGCATTTTGTAGCTTGGGGCATGGATGTCATTGATCCAATATTGCCAGTCGCCTCTAACGGACACAAATTCATTTTGGTTGCCATTGACTACTTCACCAAGTGGGTGGAAGCAACTTCATATAAGTCGGTGACCAAGAAAGTTATAGCTGATTTCTTCCATAACAATTTTATATGTAGGTTTGGAGTGCCAGAATCCATCATTATTGATAATGGGGCGAATCTCAACAGTCACTTGATGAGAGAGATATGTGAACAATTCAAGATTACTCACCGGAACTCAACCGCCTATCGTCCTCAAATGAATGAAGGTGTAGAAGCCGCCAACAAGAACATTAAGAAGATTTTGAGGAAAATGATTGACAATCACAGAGGTTGGCATGAGATGTTGCCATATGCTTTGTTGGGTTACAGAACGATTGTCAGAACGTCAATTGGGGCAACTCTGTATTTGTTAGTGTATGGAACAGAAACAGTTATACCTACCGAGGTTGAAATACCTTCATTGAGAATCATCCAGGAAGCGGAGTTGAATAATGCTGATTGGGTTCGCAAGCGGATTGATCAGTTAATATTGATTGGTGAGAAGAGAATGGTTGCTATTTGTCATGGTCAACTTTATCGACAGAGACTGATTCGTGGCTTCCACAAGAGAGTAGGAGCCAGAACATTTGAAATTGGTCAGTTGGTTCTCAAACGCATTTTCCCTCATTAGGATGAGTATAAAGGGAAATTTGCACCAAATTGGCAAGGACCCTACATGGTCCGCAAAGTGTTATCTGGAGGTCCCTTAGTCCTGTCGGAGATGGATGGCACTAAATGGCCAAAATTGATCAACTCAGATGCCATCAAGAGATACTACGTGTGAAGCTTCAGTTTGTATTTCTATCATTTCCTTGTAATCGCTTTGTTTGAAATTTTAACCCTTTGTAATGAACTACGTCATACCTGAATTCTCAAGAATGAGATACGTAGGCGGCCTATATCTACTTCGGTCACCACCTTTCTCCCTTTTAATATTTTTCCTTGTATCTGAACTGTGTTCGACCTGAATTCTCAAGAATGAGATACGTAGGCGACCTATGTCGGCCTCGGTCGGTTTCTTTGTAAAATTTCCTATTTTTGTTAATCTTCGAGAGGGGGAACTACGTTTGACCTGATTCCTGCCTCAATGAGATACGTAGGCGCCACAACGGCTCGATCATATTTCCCATAAGATTTCTATTTCTCCTTACAATAGAAACTGGGAATTTTTTTTGAGAGGGACTAAAAAATTCTCGAGAAGAAGATCTTTTCAACAAGTCGAGACTAAAGCGACATCAATATTTGCAACTGGGACAGAATTTTTGAGAAGATCTAAAAAATTTCATCATTTGATCATCAACGGTTCGATATGCGCCAAGACATTTAACTGGGACAAATTTTTTGAGGATGATCTCAAAAATTTCAATAAGGTTCATCAGAAGTTTAGAACAACTTTGAATACTTCCCAACAAATAATCAGATAGACCTCGAGGCATCAACTTCAAAGACGTTCATTAATGTAACACCCCAGAAATTGTTTGAACTAAGACTCGAACTGTTCTTCGTTGTGAGTAGGATTTTACCGAGGAATTAAAATTTCTTAAGTGTTAAGGTCACTAGATGTAGGACCTTGAGTTCGAGAAGGAATTAAATTTGAAATAGCAAAATCTGAAATTTTGCAAGTTAATCTAAGTATGAGTTTTGGGTCAACTTCAAACGACCATAATTCCTAGATCAGGATGAGTTAGGTGTACTACCAGATACTGTAGGGAATATCTTTGAATTATCTTTCCAACGCCACAGAGTTTTCTAAGTTTTGAGGTCGGATGAGTGAGGTATGGCCTTTTGAAGTTAGGATGTCCAGTTAAGGGAAGTTAGCCGGAAATAGTAAGGGGTAGTTTGGTCTTTTCCTTACCAAATTAGATTTAATTCATTTTTAGTAATGTTTTAAGGGTCTAATCCTATTGGGTTCAGTTTTATAATCCTAAAATTAGCCTAGGGTTTTAGTTGAGAGTTTAAGAAGAGAGGAGAAGAGAAAAAAGGAGATGATCAAGCGTTCGTCGAGATTATTGCGTCTTGATGCGGATTTTCGCCATGGGTTTAATCCCTAAGGGGTATGTAAGATTCCATAGTGTTGGGTTTGTTCACCCACATGCCAAACATGTTATTTTCAGCGCAAATTTCATTCTTGAAGTTGAAAGATTTGAGTTCTTGAAGTTCTTTCTAAATCTTGTTGTGTTGGATTTTGATGATTTTCTTGAGATTAAAGTGAGTGTTTTTAGGGATGTATTGAGTAGATTAGAGTGTACTTATGCTAAGTAATCGAACCCAAGTGATTAGAGAAGAAACCATTCGATTTTAGGCGAAATAGGGTGAGAAAACGAGCAAGGAAACTTGTTGAATTTTCTGGGTTGGGGCCTGGAGCGATGCGCCTGCCAGAGCGCCCCAAACCCACCTCTGAAGTTTAGGGGCTGGCACCCCGCGCCACCCATAGCGCCAGGGTCGCCTGCCCCACCCAGTTTGTCGTCGGTTGCCCCGTTTGAGTTCGTTTAAAGTGCACTTTCACTCCTTTTCGATTCTAACTACTCTAAGCTACTTATAAACACCTAAAATAATTCCTAACATGATCATAACCTTGAATTCATAATTCAAATTCAAGGTAGAGTTAAGAGTTAAGTTTTGAGAGTTCATTTGAACATTTCGAGAAAGTCCCTTTGAGTCTTTTTGAGGAGTCTTCTACAATATCTAGTTACTTGTTTCAAGATTCGAGCAAGTGAGTATGAGAGTGAGAATAATGTATTCATGAGTCGACCTTGTCATCATGAGATCTTTCTTATCATGAACCATAACTCTTGAATTCATAATTCACATTCAAGAGAGAGTTAAGAGTGGAGTTTCAAGAAAGCCTAATCCTATGAGATCAACTATCGATTTGAACTAAGTTTTGAGGAAGTAAGTCAGAGAAAGAGAAGAGTCATATACATGAGTTCCACGTAGTTTCTAGACCTTTGAGTCAAGTCGTTCATGCCTATAAATTTTGCATGAACTCCATAAGTTGAGTATCTATGAAAGGAGTAATATATCTATGTCCTAAGTCTTAAGTATTGAGTTTATAACCCATTTGAGATTACATTCGTAATCATGGGACTATTACATATTACCCATGAAGTCCTTGAGTTGGGTTATTCATGTCCATAATTCCGCACGAACCCTATAAGTCGAGCAATCTTGAGACGAAGAGTATCTTTGAGTTTTTGAGTTGAGTAGTTCATGCTCATAAGTTCCGCATGAACCCTCTGAGTTGAGCATTCTTGAAGTGAGTAGTATTATTGAAGTTCTTGAGTTCCAAGTATTGAGTTCTATCTATGGTTATTGAAAACCTTTCATTGAGTCGTTCACGTCCATAATTCGGCATGAACCATATTTTAAGAAGTTTTTTACAAACATTTTAACTTTGTTTTAAGACTTAAGTTCTGAGTTAAGCAAAGAGTAAAGAGTAAAGAGTAAAGAGTTGAGTTCATTTCTTCAAAAGAGTATATCGGGACTATGTATTCCCAAAGAGTAAATGTTTTCACATTTAAA